>WEIU01018696.1:27769-54439 GCA_013389925.1 Aegithalos caudatus | reverse complement strand
TACGGCCCGGGCGGGAGCGGGGCCCGGGAGCGGGGCCGTGTCCGAGCTCAGATACCGAGCTCAGTGTCCGAGCTCAGTGTCCGAGCTCAGTGTCCGAGCTCAGTGTCCGAGATCAGTGTCCGAGATCAGTGTCCGTGTTCAGTGTCCGAGCTCAGTGTCCGAGCCCGGGGCCGTGTCCGAGCTCAGTGTCCGAGTTCAGTGTCCGAGCTCAGTGTCCGTGTTCAGTGTCCGAGCTCAGTGTCTGAGCCCGGGGCCGTGTCCGAGCCGGTGCTTGGTGGCACTGAGTGTCCCGCGGTGCCGGTTCGGGTTTGGGCTGCTGGTATCAGTAGGACCGAGGTGGGACGAGCAGCCCTTGCATGACCGTCCTCCTCCTCACTCCACAGGTGAGGACACGGGAGGAGGCGGGAGGAAGCAGGAGTTTCATTTCGGGGCAGCAGCGCAGCCTGTCAGGGGCTGGGAGCTGAAATGCACAGAATCCCAGAATATACTGCACTGGAAGGGACCCGTGAGGATCATCCAAGCCCAGCTCCCGGCCCTGCACAGGACTCTCCCGGCAATGGCTTGGACCTGGCTCTGCCCCTCGGGGCTGCAAGCGCTGTCCCTGATCCACAGGGACAGGAGAGCACAGCCTGGGCAGATTTGGTCGATGCCAGGCTCTCCTTCTATCCCTGCAGTGCTGCCCCACGTCCTCACCAGCACAACAGCCCTGGCCTGACACCCCCCCACACACACTGCTCCTGGAGCTTTATAAAATTTCCATGACTGTTCAGACCCACACTCCGGAGTCTCGGGGGATGTTTGTGCATGACATCACCCTCCCCCTCCTGTAAATCAGGCACTGGGCCATGTACAGCCATGACCCATTCATGACAGGGATAAAATCCAGATGTTCCAGTGCTACGTGCAGCTGGGTCATTTCCTTTTTTGGCTAAAAACGTGAGGCTCTGGAGGCTGACTGAAAGAGGAGCCCGGGGGCCCTTTGTACAGAAACCTTTTTGCGGTTAATCCCTGGAAACAGCACAGCAGAGTACCTGGCTTGTGCTGCTGCTGCTGCAGGACAGGCTCAGCTGGAACCTCTGGGCTGGAGCCGCTCACTCACCCTCCGAGGCCCAGCACAGCACCAGAGCCCAGCCCAGGTCACAGGGCAGCAACAGCAACAAAAATCGTGCTACAACTCCATCAGCCACCAGTGCAGGAGCCTTTGAAGGAGCCAGGAATGTGCACACCCCAGGGCCATGGTCCTACAGAGGCACCCCGTGGGCTGTGCCCCCCCTGCCCCCGGGACAGCACCACGGGAGCCCGGCCCCTGTGCCGGGGGGGCTGGAGCAGGCAGGTCCAGAGGAAGTCACGGCAGCTGTTAGTAAATGGAAAGGCTCTGTGGAAAATAGTTTCATATGTTAGGGAATAAATGGCTCCCCCACTGATAGACATGAGTAAAGAGTGTGCAACACTGCAGGGAAGGCTGCCAAGAGAGACCACGGAGATCCTGGCTGGAGGCTACAGCAGCAGCTTCCCGAGTGCCCTTGGAATGTGGTGGCGTGGGCAGGCAGTGCTCCCTGCAGGGCAGGGAGGCTGGGTCGGTACCACAGCCAGCCTGGAAGCACAGAGGGGTGCCCAGGCAGGACTGCCTGCCCGTACAGACAGCAGGGACAGACGGACACCCCAGCCCAGGAACCCACTGCAGCCACCCAGCAGGAGGAGGGAGATGCTGTGTCACAAGCACAGGGCTGGCAGAGCTGATGTTGGGCTGTGGTTTGGGAAGGCAGGCACGAGCACTGCAGAGATTGCCCATCCCCAGAACGGGATCAGGAGCAAGGCAGGGCAGAACAGAGCCCAGCACCAACTCAGCACTGTGCCCTGTGTGTGCTGTTCAAGAGACACAGAAGAGCAAGCATCACGAAAACAGTTTATTGTATAAAGCTGTAGGAAATACAGAGGACGCTGAGGTTTAGGACAATTCCTTCTGGAGGTGGCTCCAAGCTCCTCTCATAATAGCAAACACACAAACTCTGATTTGCTGTCATCAAAGCTTCCAAACAAAGATCTGAACACAGTAATAACACTTCAACATGCATAATGTTTTCTGTTCCTAAGTGAAGCCTGGGTTGGGGGCTAGCCCCTTCATCCTGTAGTTGTGTACAAAATGATGGATATTCATGACAAATGAGTACAAAAGGGAAAAAAACCACAAGAACAGGTTTTCAGGAAAGCATGTGGCTGACTAAGCAGGAAAGCAGGGTTGGCAAAAGTGGCCCAGTGGGACAGAAGCAGAAGGATGCAGAGACAAGGCAGGCTTGAGCATTCCACTGAGAGGGGCCTTAGCCCAGGGCCAGCTCAGCCAGGGGGCAAGGATTGCTCAAGGCCTGTTGTGAGTGTGGGATGGCTCAAGACACCCTGTTTTGCAGTTAGGGCCAGCTGGGACCTGGGCAATGCAAAATCCCCCCCACAGGTGCCATCTTTGCTTTGCTTCTTGTTTGGGACACAGGGGAGGGTGAGTGTGGCTGGAAGGAGCCACCACCCCCTGCCCACCACAGGCAGCCCTGGAGGAGCAGGCTGTGGACATCCTGCTGCTCCCTCAGCTGCTCCCTGTGCTCCTGCAGACCCTCCCAGCAGCTACTGATCACAGGCACAGTCTGTGGGCAATGCTCCCTGAATTAAGGAAGGTCTCTGGTGTTCCCAGGGCTGCTGGCAGCTGAGCTCTGTATAGCAGTGGATCCTCATGAAAGGGATGGAGAAGGAATAAAGCCCTGAGTGCTTTATTCCTTCTCTAGAGCATGCCCTTCTCTAGAGCTCAGCCAGATGCATCTGAGCATCAGCAGGCCAGCACTGTCAGCTCCAGCCAGGGGAGGGCACAGCACAGGTGGACAGGAATGGGGTAGGTATGGGTGGGCAGAATGCCCCGTACCTACAGGTGCCTTGAACTCCTCAGTGACAGCTAAGAGAGCACCTCCATGGAGGTGCTGAGCAAAGGGTCTGGCCTGCAGAGAGTGAGGTGCTACACAATTCCAGAGGTGGATCCCATCTGACAGGACGTGTGCTCTTCTCATGGTCACACTCCAGCCCAGTGTTCCCAAACCGCCAGAACAGAAGGCAGAGCCCTTCATTCCCAGCCAGCTGTGCATATGGGAAGGCTGTGCAAGGCCAGCTGTGACACAGGCCAGCAGGGCCAAGCTGCATGGCCTGAGATGCTGCCCTGTGTCACCTAGAGCGAGGGAAGCACATGGAGGAAGAAGAGAAGTCAGTGCCAAGGGGTGAATACATGTTTGCCAGCGTGCAGATCCAGCAGCCCAGCGCTGAAGCCTCTCCTGCCCTTTGCTCAGCTGGGGGCCTGGGCTTGTGCCTGGTTAGACTGGAAGCAAAAATAAAGAGTAAATAATGGGGGGTCTTGAAGCTCCTTTTTCAGCTTTATTTAGCTCTGACTGCAGAGAGCCATAGCACAGCGTTCTCTAGCCTTCAGGGAGGAGGCACAGGAGCCCCCTGAACACACTGTGGGTTTGGGGTCAGCCCCCACCTCCCCTGCCTCCTGCTCTGCCCCTGAAATGCTGCTGGGGAAGGTGGCCCAAGGGCCGGGCAGGGCCGGGCAGAGCAGGGCAGGGGCAGCCCTGTGAGGTGTCCTGGGGCTCACAGGTCACTGCTGCAGTCACGGCACAGGATCTGCTCCTTGTCGGGGATGAAGCCTTTCCCCACCAGCGACGTGCTGCAGCGCGCGCAGTTGAAGCAGTTGTGGTGCCAGTGGCGGTCCTCAAAGGAGACGTATTTGCCACCACCAAAGCCTGTGGGGGACAGAGGGCAGCGTCAGGGTCTCTGGGGAAGCTGGGATGAGCTTCCTGAACACAGCAGAGCCAGCCCTGCCCTGCTCATCTCCAGGTCTAAACACAGCAGAGCCAGCCCTGCCCTGCTCATCTCCAGGTCTACACACATGGCACCGCTGGTGGCACCCAGAACACAGCCCAGCATCAAACAGATCTGAAATGTGAATCTCCACTCTGCTAGGGGAAAAGCACTAGAATTGCTTCAGAGCAGACTTTGCAGGGTTGAGAGATTTGGATTAGAATCACAATTTTCTCCCCTAGGAGGAGCAAGGAGAGGAGCTGCACCATCACAGTGGATGAAGGCAAACAGAACTACTGGAACCCTGGCAAGAGCCATCCTGCCACAGCTCACGCCCAGGCTCCTGCAGAGGCTCCACAGGAGCTTCCTTTCTCTGCTGGCAGTTGTTGGACTGGTGAGCTGTGACCTTCTTCTCCCCAGGGCTGCAACAAACCGATAAGGACCAGAGGGGAAGTGGGTGCCTGAGAGCTGTCCTCAGCCAGAACCATCCTCTGAGTCCCCAGCTGATTCACAGCTTCTCCTGCAGCAAGAACCTGGGAGCTGCAGAGGGGAAGGTCAAGTAGGGGAGGACAGGAAGGAAGGCTGACTCTCTTAGGGGGTTCTGCAGAAGAGGATCCCTTACTACCCCTGCCTTACGTACAGCAGGTCCATAGTTCCCTGCACCAGGTGCTGCTCTAGGCTTTCCTTGTCTGTGAACAACCTTTGCATAGGACATGGCAATCAGTATCAAAAAAGGCAAGCTAGAGGCATGAGATCATGCTTTGAGGGGTCACTTTGGAGCCTTTACCTGTGGGTGGAGGGAATTCCTCCCACAGGACACATTTCACCACTGTGAAAGATGCAGACAAAGGGACAGAGGCAGCCCCAGAACCACTGCATCACAGGGTTCCTTGGAGGGCTGTTCTCTCACCTGTGATGGGCTTTGTGCAGGCACTGCACTTCTTGGCATAGAGGTTCCCAAAGCACTTGATGCAGTAGGGGTTGTCATCCTGGGAGGTGAACTGCTGCCCAGCCAGGGGGGTCTTGCAGCCCGTGCAGACAAAGCACTCCTTGTGCCAGGGCTCATCCCGGTAGGTCACTCCTCCCTTGGTGAGGGTCTGCAGGAGAGAGCACGTGCTGCTGACACAGGCAAAGGGAAACAGCCCAGCCAGATGCTGGCACCTGAACCCTCCTCTGCCACGGCTCAGGCAGGAGCAGGGAGGTCCCTGTCCCTGCAGCAGAGCTGGATGCTGTCAGGGCTGTCAGGCCACGGGTACCTTTTGGCATCGAGTGCAGCGAGGAGCGAACTTGCTCTCATAACAGGGGACACAGTAATAATCCTGCTTGTCTGGGATGAAGGACCGTGACCCAATGGGCTGCTGGCAGCTGCTGCATATGAAGCAATGTTCATGCCAGGTCTGTCCATTGTACTCCAGCTTACGGGAGCCTGCAAAGAGAGCCCTGCAGTGACAAAAGGGAGCAGCACACCTGCACACAGGGACCTGGGGGGATGGGGAGGATGAGCTGTGGTCCTGTACCCCTGGCTCTGTGCTTCCCCTCCACGGGCAGCTGGAGAGAGGGCCTCAGGCCCAGAGCACAGCCACAAGGGGAGGGCTGCAGGAACACGTCCCCAGCACTGGCACAAAGGCCATGGCACAGATGGCTGACGTAACCTATATCTGAAAATGGTGCCAAAATAGCCAAGTAAAGACACACACGCCTTTGCCTCAGGCTTTCTCCAGAGACACTCACACATCTTCAGTCATTCTGTCTCTTCTTGTCAGCACACAGCAGAAAATGCCCAGGAAACCCTTTGTTATCTCCTCCCTCATTCACTTCCCCACGGAAAAGCAAACAGATAGATGCTGTGCTGATCACAGCTTGCTGTCTTGCTGGACAAGCAAAGGACCCAGCCCTCTCCATGCAGCGACAGGAGGGCAGGGAAACAGAGATCAACTCTCTTCCACGCCGCTCTCATTCCGGACCTGCGGCCCCATCTGGCCCCAAGGGAGCAGGAACAAACTGCAGCGCTGGGCTCTGCCTGCTCCTACCTGGCATGACGGTCTTCTCACAGGCGATGCACTTGGAGGAGAACTCGCTGCAGTAGCAGTCGTTGCACAGCAGCTCCTTGCCCTGGCAGGTGAAGGGCTCGTCGGCCAGCGAGCGGTCGCAGCGGAAGCAGCGGAAGCAGTGCTCGTGGTAGTGGCGGTCCTCGTAGTACAGCTCCTGGGAGCACAGCCAGCGTGAGGAGGGCACCAAAGGCCCAGGAACCCACCTGCCTGTGTGCAGGGCCCCTACTCACCCTGCAGTCGTGGCCGATCAGCTCCTTGCACTCGTCGCAGGTGTTGGCGAAGTGCGCGTCGTAGCAGGGGATGCAGTAGGGGCCGTTGTCCATCTGGATGTACTTGCGTCCATACAGGGACTCCTTGCAGTTGTCGCAGTCGAAGCACTCTGTCATGGTGCCGGTCTGAGCCCCTCCTTCACCTGCTGACATCAGGGAGCTGTGGGTCAGTATCAGCTTAGGCTGTTCGGGATGTCCCGGCACAACCCTGGCACCTGCAGGGTCCCTGCACTGAGCCTCAGCTGCTGTCAGCACAGGGGACAGAGCCACAATGTGCTCCTGCTCTGGGGCTGCCTGCACTGCCCTAAGAGCCTGCAGACATCAGGGCCTGCAATGGGCCTTGCTTCAGGCTCAGACTCCAGCTGGAGCACTTTGGCGCCACTCAGAAAACCTGGACATGTCAGCATCAGCTAAGCTCCTCACTCTGTGCTACCTTCCTGGGAAGTGAAGTGTAAAATAAAAAAGAAGAGATTTCCTGCATGCAAAATTTTGGTTTGGAACCAAAACCATGCACATGCCACGTGGCTGTGTGTCCACTGAGAGGGCTGAGAGCCAGGCACCCTACAGGAGATGTGTCTGCCCAGAGACCCACGCTCAGCCCTGCATGGTCTGTGGCAGGATTCCTCACCATGGCTGAAAGCTCTGCCTGAGGGGCTGCTGGCAGCTCAAACCCTGGAACTTCTCCAGAGGTTTAAAGCAGGTGCTCCATAGGGAAGCAGGAATGGGGCATTCTGCACTGTGCCTTGGCTGTGGAGCTTGTCCCAGCAAACTGTTCTGCATGTGTTGCTCCAACTACAAACCCTCTCCAGGGAGAAGTGACAGGGGCAGACAGATGCTCAACAAGCACCTGTTCGGGCTTGGCATGAAGGAGACCTGACATCTCTCCTCGCTCCTTATCTCCCCCCCAGACAGCAGGTTTGTGGAAATATTTTGCTTTCTTTGGAGCATTAACTCCAGAACAAGAGTATCTTCCTCCTGTTTAGTTTAGCCTAGTTATTTCTAAACATGGAGTTTTCCACTTGCAAAATCACACCCTTCTTTAACCCAAGTTGCTGTCAAGTGTAGACAAGCCCACTGAGTTACATGGGAGCTGTCAGCTGCAGAGCACCACCACTGCCCTGCTCTTCAGGAACCCACCCACTGCACACAGAGCAATTACAGCTCAAACTGCAGTTAAGCATTTCATGGTCAGGGAGCTCCCCACCAGCCTCTGCACTCACTCCCCAGGCTGGCTGCAGGTTGGGAGGCAGCCTCCAGGGCAGGAGCTGATCCAGACAGCTCTGACTCACAGCCCAGTGCTCCCCAGGGCTATTCTTGGCCAAGCCACACAGCTCCCAGCTGTTGTCAAGCCTGGTATGTGCCGATAGGACTGATGGAGAATAAATCCAGTGCTCCCACATGGCTACGTGACCAACGAGGGGGGAACAAAGTCCCTTTTCAGACACTGGTTACCAGCTGCCACCCAGGCTGCTGCCCACTCTGTGCCCTCCAGCGTGGCAGGCCAGCCTGTGGCTGTGGCCAGGGGAGCAGCTCCACAGCGTGTCCCTGCCAGCAGCACGGGCTTTGGGCACACAGAGCCTCCCCCAGAGCTCCAGCCTGCAGAACAAGGCAATGTCCAGTCTGCTGCTGGACACCAGGCAGGCACGTGGTGGTTTGCTGCATTGTGCTGAACTGGACCTGCTGCTCCAGCTCTGCTCCAGCTTGTGCTAGCCCCCCCAGTGTCCCTCCCCTCTGGGGCACCCTCGAGGTGCTCCTGTGAATGGGCAGCAGCTCTCTTGACCCCCCCCACAGCTCCTGGCTGTTTCTCACCCATTGCTGCCTTCTCTGCCACCCCACTTGCCTTTGCTGCCTGAAGCTACCTGGGACCTTTCTCTCTGGCAAAGAATGAAATGAAATTTCCAACTCTCCTCCTTCCCCTCCCAGCCCTGGTGAAGGGAACTTTCCAAGGTGTGTCTGTAATAGGAGGACCTCTGATGAGCACCCCTGGCCTGGGAGCTGAGGCACTGCCAGAGCAGGGAACTTCCATTTTTCTCAATGGGCTGCACTTTAGCTCTGTGGTCCAGTAACACAGGCTCATAGGACATCAGAAAACACAAAGGAAGGAAAAACCACCTGAATGAAGAAGGCTGGGGTTTTACCAGTGATGAGGAATAAACCTCCTGAGCACCACTATGCTGTAACAAGAGGAAGTGAAAAACAAACCCTCCAGGAATGATACACCAAGGAGTACTACACAGTGGTGGGCCAGGCTTGCCTGCACTTCGAGTATTTCTCCCCAAAGTCTCTGCACTGCTGCACACTGTGAGCTGAGAGCTGCTCCCCAGGCTGTGGGTGTCTCACGTGGCCAAGGCTGCAGACAGTGCACACAGGAACAGACTTTGTGCTCCCTTTTCAACAGAACAAGAACAGGCCCAGGAAGTTTGCTCAGGGTTATTTGTGTTAGATAAGCTGCTTGCTCCCTTTGTTCTGCTCTCACATGCAGAGCTGGGCAGGGGCCTCGAAGCCTGGGCAGCGCCAAAGCAAACGCAGCATCCTCTGGGATGTGGTGCTGTGAGACTGAACACACCGGGGAGAGGAAAGGGGGACAAAAGAAATGGAGTAAAAGAAATAGCAGAAAAGCCCACAATTCTTACTGTGATTGTAATGATGAACCTGGGAATTGCCTTCCTTATGAAGGAAAGAGGTAGAGTTTTAAAATGCATTTAAAACCTGTTTAAAGGAGGCTCAGACACAGCAGGTACAATACAGGCAATCGCTCTTGTGCCAGTGAGCATGTGCTCATCCCCTGCACCACCCTGTAAACATCAGCTGTGTGCTGGGTGTGCTGGGCTGATGTCAGGAACGCCTTCAAATGCTAACCAAGGTGTTGCCCTATAATGATGGGATTGCAGCTGCAAACAGAGTGTTTGCCCATTGCCAGATGGCTCCCGTCCGGGGGGACAAGGCTTGCTGAAGCAGCTCCCTTGTACAGGGTGATGGTGGAGCTGGATGTGGGATATTGCTCAGCTGTCTTGCTAGCTGTTGGAGAGCAAAAATAAACACAGATATATGCCTGCCAGCTGCCTCCTCTCTGCCTCTGAAAGATGTAGTTGTGCTCATGGAGCAAAGCAAGTTCAGTTCCTCTCCTGTGCCCATGAACAAACAGCTTTAGGAACAAGAGCTCGGCTCACAAACAGCATTCAAAGTGCTCCACAATGCAAATCTGATCAGTCTGGAGCAGAGCTCAGAATAGCCTCATGTATGGGAAAGGTCAGCAATTTGTCAAGGAAGCACAGCAAAGTCCACTTTCTAATTAGAGAGTAACATGCACCCAATACCATCCCGGTGTCATTGTCCAAAGCCGATGGCTTGGCAACAGCCCCAGGAGATCATTACATTAATTTTAGCACCAATAAACCGGGGATTTGTTATGCAAAGGAGGCAATACAGAGTAGGGCCTGATCCACACAATCACTGAAGAGTTTAACTGGCCTTTAGAGACAGTTCCTCCTACGATGGACTCCTTAGGTACCCAGTCTTGTGTGTGTGTGTGTGTGGTGAACTTGTAACCCCATGTAACTTCACACCAGTTTGTTGTGTGCTGTCAGCTCAGACCAGCTGCTCCACAGAGTCACCCTAGAGTAATCCATGGGGCTATTCCTAGGGAAACACTTAATCTTTCCAGGACACAGGAAAAGACCTGCTTTTGACAGTCTGTCAGGTCCCTGCCTATTCTCACCTCCCCAGGGCTGTCTGAACATAAATATAAGCAGTTGCAGTTCACACCTAAACAGACGCACAGAAGAGAAAGCACGACCTCACCGGGGCAGGCAAGTATTCCCCATGTAAGGATGAAACCGTCCAGGGACATGGCTTTGAAAGACAGTCCTCAAAGCACTCCAAGGTCAGCAGAGGAGAAGAACACTTTTTGTTCCTGCTAGCTTTCCAGAACCATTATGGGTCCTGGAATCTGCATGAGGTTGTTTCTGCCTGCTGCCGACCCTAAAAGGCAAACCAGCTGCTTGCTGTGAGGAGCAACTCCAGCCCCTCCGTTGTGCTGGGAGTGCTTCCATTCCTCGTTTCCTGACTCCACTCCTGGGGATCTGCACAGGGTCACTGTGCACCCTGCCCCAGGCCAGCCCAGGCTCTGGGGGGGTAGGGGCAGCTCCCTGGGCTGCTGTGGAGGCTTCTCCACACGTACTCGTGCTGCTGCCTACCTGTTCCCTGTCATCCCAGACTCACCTGCACTGCTGCAGACCTGCTGCACCCCCGGGGCTGTTAGAGAGCTTGAGGCAGCTGGGGAGAGGTCTCAGTGCTCCCTCAGGGTGGCTCAGCCTGCAAGAGGCACCCTTGGGAACAGAGTTGCATCAAACCTTCACCCTCCTGCTTGCAGCACCAGTGAGTCACTTCCTGCCCTCAGCGCTCACCTCCAAGCTCCTTCCAGCCTCAGCCTTCCCTGGGACAGCTCTGAAATCTCCACTAGGCAGGAGGCTCCAGCATGGCAAGGAGTAGATTCTTTGGGGACCACCAGGACAGCCACAGGGCTCACACGGCAGCTTCCCCATCACCAGCACAACCAGAGGATGCTGCAGGTCGCTTCTCCAACACACAGAAATGTGGTTCTTACAGCCAGCCTCAGAGGAGATCAGAGATCAGCTGTGTGCATGGCCAGAGCCTCCCTGCAGCACTGGGGTGTTGTGCTGATGCATGTGCACACCCCAGCTCTGCTGAGCAAGCTGCACCTCAGCCTTTCCCCCAAGCACAGGCAGGACCCCTCCTGCCCAGAGCAGTCACAGGCTGCTCCAGGCTCTGCAACAGATTGAGTAAAATGGCTGGCAGCACTGTGAAGAAACACCTTGCATTTCAAATAAAATAACTTGCTGTCAGCAAGGTAAGCAGCTTCCTGAAAATCCCCACAACTTTGTGAGGAAGAAGGAGCAGAGTCTGTTAAAACTGAAGCAGCAGAATCTGACAAGCCCCAAGACCTAAACTGTGGCATGACTTTAATACAGTCTCAGAATGCCAAAATAAGGGTTTCCCATTGTTCAGAGGGGATCTCTGAGGTGCCCCATCCAAAGAACAGTCATATCACAGACTCCTCCTGACAGCTCTGCATGTAGATAAAGGACAGTGCCAAAACCACACCTATCCCACAAATGTCTGATTGTACCCTCAAACAGAACAGAATCAGTAAGAAAATCACACCTGCCTCCAGCCCCCTGCCCCGAGGTGCCTGCAGGAAAGGTGGTGCTGTTTGCACAGCCCTGACGGATGGAGAATCACACCCAGTCCAAGGTGAGCAAGGGCAAACTGTCACCACTGCTGTGCTGGATCCTGAGCACAGGCAGAGACACAAGAGAGTTCAGCCCATGCTCTGGACTTACTTTCTTTAAGGAAAGATAATTCTACCAGGGTCTGAGAAAGAAGCTGAAGAGTCCCTACTATGCAACCATAACATTAAAAACTGTGCCATGGAAAAAAAGGAGGGAATGGTTTCAGAGTTAAAAATTTAGTACTAAGCATCTCTAGGGGTTAACTATTTTGTGTTCTGAACAAAATCCTGGCCCTTCAGAGGTGTAGCTAACAGCAGTAAAACTGATTTGGAGCACGCAGAGCAGGCAGCCTATGTCATTCTGCTGACATTAAATTGGAATGTTTGCTCAAGAGATCAACTGTTAATCTTATTCAAAATGAGCACAAAGTAAGCAAATTCTGTGCACTCAACAGGAAGTCAGGAATTGAAATAATTTGGGCACTTTGAACCCATCCCATTCAAACAGACCATTAATTGATGGAGGAAGTCTGAGAGCAGAGGAGCAAGACAGGAACACACCAGAAACTTCTGCCCAGCTCAACACAGACCCTTCTGTCAGGCAGAAAGAAACCCCTGGCTTAAGAGAGATTCTGGCTTGTCTCTGAGGAGGCTGCAGAGAAAAGAGAGACAGCCTGGCCAAAACTCCTCGTGACAGGTACCCTTCCTGCCACGTGCCAGTGACAAGCAGGGGACACTGGCAGCAGGGACAGCCACCACGGAGGCAGGGGTTGGCTGAGGGCAGCAGCTGCACACATGGGCACAGTGGCCATAAGAGGAAGAAAGATGCTGAAGCCAAGTTTCAGGGAATGTGACTGATCACAGGAGCTTTGGTGTGATCGGAGGAGCAAGAACTGCAGCTCTCCCAGGGAAAGGGCTGCTCCTGTCAGTTCTTCAAAAGGAGCAAGGGACAAGTGTGCAATTACTCTCAATAAGCATACTGTGAGCATGTTACAATCTAGCATTGAAAGGTTAATTTTGGACTGAATTGGTTTATGCCCATGTAACCCACAGCCATATAAATGCCTCACTGCTTATCCAACTTAACAATCCGAGGATTCCTGGCAATTGTGTTTTCAAGATCTCTTTGCCCCACAAAATAAAGGTCATATTCAGTACAACAGAATTCAAACATGAAAGCATGACAGGAAATGACTAACTGCACACTGGGGCCAATGTACCTTCATCTTGGATCAGCTCAGCACACAAGAATCTTGCAACTCAAACAGACATCACAGCCTATATGCAGAAAAAATAATCTGACTGCTCTTGTTGCTAGTTCTGGGGCCTGTGCATCTCAGTGTAGATATTACTGCAAAATAATGTAATTCCGCTCTATTTCCCTGAAGTTCTCTCACAACTGAATCCTTACACTATAGTTTGGACCTTTCCTTCCCTTAGAGACAGCTGCTTTTTAAATTGAGGATGAAGCCATTCTTATTTCTGAGTTGATACATAAGTTAGTATTTACAAAACTTTTTGCAGTCCTTAATAAAGGATACTTATGAGATTACACCTCTGTTCTGCCCATAAAGACAATCAAGAGACTGCCTCAAGCACTGGCTGCATCCCTAGTGATGGTGGTTTTTGCTCACGTGCTGAAAGCCAACCTGTACAATTTGAGCCTAGTCCCCTATTCTCCCCAGCAAGCCTGAAAGCTCTTTTGCTGGTTTAGGCTCTGCTCAACTTCATGTTTCTTTTCAATAAACAAAGCAACTTTGACTTCCAGTAGCAGGAAAAGACACATATCCCAGACATGCTCTATTTAATGCAGGCCTATTACTTAAAGGGCAAAGTGAATTTTTTCACCAAATTTGGTCAAAATGCTCCCTCTTCCGATGTGATTCTTTTGCCTCCCAAACACAAGTATTTGCAGTTGGTTTCTTGCATACGAGCAGATCTGTTGATGGAGAGAGGTAATGTGCATCTGAGCCCTGGCAGCTCTGTGCCTTTTGGGGATCTCCAAAATCCGCAGAGGGGACAGAAGAGAAGGTGACAGGAGACGCTGCAGTGACACTTGTGCACTCCCTCTCTCCACCTGCGCTGGCTCTTAGCCCAAGGAGCACGGCCAGTCTCCCTATAAAGCGCTTTTTACAGCTGCCCGTGTCCCTTGCAAGCAAAGGCAATGCTAGCCCCGCAGCACAAAGCATGCGAGCAGCTTCTAAATCTGGGGGAGGACTGAACCCTGGCAAAGACAAATCGTCTCATGTTACCACCCCGGGAACGGCTTGCCGGTTCTCCGAAACAAAACCTAGGATCATTTGTTGCCCGGGAGATGCTGTGTGTGCCAGCTGCAGCCCTCCCGAAACAGGGCAGAGCTCTCAAGGGCAGCACAGCCCAGGGAAGTGTGGAATAGGACAGATGGGATGGCTGGGAGGGAAGAGAACACCTTGTAGTCACTGCCTTTCCAACCCAGAAGTGAAACGAGGTCCCTTTTGAGACTGAAGACTTCTCTGCCAGGTGATCTGGTCAGCACGTGTCATTTACTTTCACTATACAGAGCTGGTTATCTTCAAACCGTTCTCACTGGCACCTTTAAATTCCTCCTAAGTACTGCAAAATTTAAATTATAGAAGCCATCGGTTGCAACTGTCACATACTTCACAAAAATCTACAAAATAACTCCATGCAAGTACCAAAGAAATTTGTAAGATGCAACACGTGCTCCTGTTTCTGCTGTGCAGAGAGTCTTCGGTGGCATCCATGAAAGGGAAAACTGTGCCACATCCAAAAGACTATGTGGAAAAAGCTATTTTAAGAGACACAAATGCTCACAAAATGTATGAATGCCTTTATATCACGCAGCTACACATGGAGTTCCCAACCCCACGCCCCTGCCCACTGGAAATGTCTATCTCAGAACTGGAGCTGCTGCTGGCACCCAACTCAGTAAACATGTGGACTGACTGTGCCTAAAAACTCAGAAAGAGGGGAAAAGTTGCTCCTTTACAGAAAAAGAGTCCCACATGAACAGAAAAGAAGTAACAACATCAAGAGTCCCTGATCCAGGTCTGTGGCTCCTTTACAGAACCTCATTCTCTCATTCCCATCTGAGATTTACAAGGAAACCTACATGAAACACATTTCTCGGAGGTTAGAAAGGATCAGAAAGACCAGAATTTTCACTAACAGAGGCTCCTCTCTTGGCAACTTTCAGCTGAAGACCAAGAAGAGCTATGCCTCAGTTCTTGAAGCAGCAGATGGGAAGCACTGCCTCGTTTCTTTGCTGCAGGGAAGCTGGTCCACACTCCTTGATGCTGATGGGAGCAGCAGCAGCAATGTGCATTCTGACTATTGGGAAAAAGTTCCCAAAGCTGTGCACATGCTCAAGCAGCCCACGGATCAGGGGCTTCACTGCAATGCCAACAACCCTCCCTCTGTTCTGGAACTGATCAGAACAAAAGTGCTCCATTTACAGGCAATTTGTCCCAAACTGGCAAACCCCAGCAATAAAAGCTCAGCCCAACTCCTTTACCTTGCATTGCTGAAAGCGATGGAGCAGGAGGACCCCAGCTGTGCCAGGGTGCTCCTCTGTGCCCTCCTAGCCCCCACCTCAGGGGCAGCTGCAGCAGGTGCCACCAGCCAGACACTCACAAGTAAATCACCACTTCACTAGCAAACACTCAAGTGCTTGTCCACCAACAAATGCAGTCACATCATAAACCAAGGGTGACATCAGCACAGGGATTGTATTTCCAAAAGGGGTTTAAATGTCATTACTTGTGACTAGAAATTGGACACTTGCAATAGAAGTTACTTAAATTTTCACAAGAGATGTGATTCCAGTTTTGTGTAGACATATTTCACTTCCAAAGCCTTTCTATTGTTCAATGTCATGATAGGAAAAAAAAAAAAAAAAGAAAAAAGAGAAGAAGCAGAGCTCCTAACATAAAGTCAAAAACTCATGAACATCATTATTAGCCTGACTTACCAAGTCAGGTGCTAACCAGGTGAGCAGTAGAACCTGGAATGTCACTTGAAAGGGTCAGTGTGGCTCAAACAGTGTCATCTACTCGGGGCTCCATTATTCAAGGTCTCCGCATTGCCTTCTCCCGTTCTTATTCAAAGATCTGCTCTACATCTTCTTTTAAAATTAAAACTCGAAGCTATCAAGGACCTGAAAGCATTATTTCATCATCCTGTAGTTGCTGTTTCACATGGCATCAAGCACAACACAATCTGTGCACCTTCACCAACCTGACATGCAGTTATGATTTCCCACACTCAGCTCTGTGCTCTCCAAAACCAACACATCCAAGACTTCTACACATGCACACTGGGCCAGATTTAATCTCTCTGTGAGTTATATGGTGTTTGCACAGGGTTGAGAAACAGCAGAAATAAAACTTCTCTTGGCTGAGATAGATGCAAAACATGCTGTGCACTTTTTGCTTTTAATGACTCTTGGTGGGTACCACTACTAGTCTGTATTCCAGAATGTTCTGAGTTAGGCACACAGCAATTTTCTTGATGTGAACTGTTCACTGAGTTAAAAGGAGGCACTGAAATGCCTTTAGATTTAAATGCTGACTTTTCTTTTTGAAAATGTGCATGTGCCAAGGAAAGAGGCAGATGAGAATAAATAATCCAAATTTAAGGACACAAATTAAAGATTTACCTGGGAAGCAGTTTAGCTTCCTGACCCTCTCCTGCCAGTGACAAACATATGTGATGATGCAGTGCAAGATCATGAATGCAAAAAGTCCTCAGTTTCCACAGAACTGACATCCCACACCTCTCATTGGATTGTGGCTTCCTCAATGCCCTAACAGCTGTCAGCAGCAAAAACATCATTTACCCTTGTAATACCTGCAGGTCAGGGAGAAATGCTATCTCCCTCCTGGGATTTGCACCTCAGAGAGTTCTGGCACTAGGCAAGGCCTGCAGAACTAAAAATGGAACCAAGATTCAAGTTCCATCTTTCCTCTCCCTCCGAGATGCAGCACATAGCCCTGTCAGTGGAAACTGTGACAGCCCCCAACGCCTGTCACACACCTGCATCTGTGGACTGCACAACCCTAACTCTGAGAGCAGGAGAGAAGGGAGGAGGAGCAGGAAGGGAGGGACGTGGTCTTTAGGGTCCTTTCCACCCCTGTAACAGACAGAGACAGTGCTGTTACAGAGCACAGCTAATCCAGGGACCAGATCTCTCATCCAACACCATGCCTCTGCTAGCTGCTCTATTTAAACTTGGGGGTTAGCAGTGAGCAGGCTGAGCTGGCAGGCAGGACTGCAGCAGGGCAGCACCAGTTCTAAATGGGTTCATTTTCAAGAAAGGAAAAAGCCATTAAGGAAAAATTCCTTAAATGAGGGTGGTGAAATTCCAAGGTGAGGTCAAAAGCTTGGCAAAAGTCGGGAGTTTAGGCTGGTACTGGGCTCACAATGCTGAGAAATGCAGTCCCTGCACTCACGACCCCTGGTTTTTGTTGCTACTCTTTTTTTGTTGTCTTCCCATCCTGAGCAATATCCAGGAACGATGCCATCAGGTGTGGACCTCAGAGAGGAATTTTTGTCTTCAACTGTGCTGAAGGTTAGGCCTTCCAGATACATGTTTTACATGACTCCCTTTCTTTTGTTTCATTACAAGAACTACAAAAATACATTTTTTACAAGAAGCCTGAGTGTACACTCAGGTTGTGTATGACCTGCAGCCACACAGACCTGAACCACAACAGAAATTACCTCTGACACACTCACATGAGGGAAATCTTGTGGACTTGGATCATTCAAGAATTAAGGCTGCTTTACAGCTACAGGAACAACACATGGCCAGAAAGAGTTTCAAATGGGTAAGATACGGGCTGAAAAGCAACTTCTAATTGTTTTTATAAATTGTATTTTATATTAAAAAACCTCCATAAGACCTTAAGAGGCAGAGCTTAGACTAGAAAGGATTTTTATGGCTATTCCTGAAAGCAGGGATCTAGAACAGAACTAGTCCATTACATCTCAAATCTTGATCCTGGGTTCTGCCTCAAGCAGCTGGGATTATTCTTCTACTTAAGCAAATTCCTGTTTCTAAAACCCACTCTGATATTTAAATAAATTTGGAGAAGATGCTGAATAGTCACTCTGCTTCACAAATAACAAGATCAGAACTGTATTGTTTGATGGATTTCAAGAGAACACTTGAAATTTGGGCAAACAAATTTAAAATATCAAGGTCATATTTACATTCCAGGGTAATAATTAAATACTTAATATCTTCTGGTTCCACTATTCTAGGTTTTTCTACACACCAAAATATTTAGTCATGTGAAAACCATCTGTAGCAGCTGGAAGACATTCATTTGGCCTGCCAAGATTAATTAGTTTAAAAATACATAAATAAAGTGTTCACTTTATTTCCAAAAAGCTGGTGCTCTTGGTTCTGTTAGGGTGCTGGTGATTAATGCTTATGGAAGGTTCTCAAAAAGAGGTACCAGATGCCAGTTTCACAAATACCTGTTAAGGGAAACAAGGCCTGTGTTTAGGTTAATGCTCTTCTGGATTAACCCAAGTCATTATTCACAGCAATATGAAAACTAGCTTGCAAACACTTCAACCCCTATTTTTAGTCTTTCTCCATGCTCCCAAATCCACAAGGCTGAAATCTGCTTTTAAAAACTGATGAAAAGAAATTTCTCTTCAGGACCGGGGTTGAGATATTCATGTTTGAGAATTACAAGACCTAAGTCTCCAAGCACATCTTGTCTCTCCAAGAAGTTCCTGCATAATCTTCATAGGGCTTTTCAAAGTCAAGTAAACAAGACACACAGCTGAAACTGTAAAAAGGGTTGAATTGGGCCTAGGGATCACTTCTCTGGCCAACAGCTTGCAAAGGGTTATTTCTTGGCTCATCATTTTTGTTTTGCTGGAAGATGCTGAGGTTTTAGGGAAGTTTCTGCAGAGCGTGCAACAGCATTCAACATTTTTTGCTCAGCTAATGAGTTAAGTCATCACAGCTCTCCAATGGCTTGAAGATTATGGGTGTAGGAAAAGGGAATGCTCAGAGAGGGGAACTTTTGAGCAGTCACCACTAAACTGCGGTTAAAACAGACACCAATGACTCTATTCAGCTCCCAAACCTCAGACAGTTTCCATTTTCTCAATAACAAAGCATTTTTGTGGAATGAGGTAACAGCCTCCATCTGCCAGGTCGACATCTCCACTAGGATTTCTCAAGAGTGTGGCTGATGAGGGCTGGCCAGCAGAGCCCAGGGCTGGCCAGCAGAGCCCAGGGATGGCCAGCAGAACCCAGGGCTGGCCAGCAGAGCCCAGGGCTGCCCAGCAGAGCCCAGGGCTGCCCAGCGGAGCCCAGGGCTGCCCAGCAGAACCCAGGGCTGCCCAGCAGAGCTGGTGTGGCTGAGGCAGGAGAGTCCCTTGGACTGGGCAGGGACAAGCTGCCATGGCACAGGCAGGCAGAGGAGCCTCCCTGGCACCATCACACAAACTCTCCTGGCAGTTCGGTTCACAGGCAGCCTGGAGCAAGCTCCACACCCTGCACAGAGCCAAAGGGTCAGGAAAAGGGTTCAGCCTTGTCCCTAGGAATGGCCAGGGACAGGCAGGAGGGAGCAGGATGGGTGCCACACGCCCAACAGCCCGTGGTGGGTGGGTGATGAGCAGAGTGTGTGATTTAGAGGCAAACAGGGCCCTGTAGCACACACTGCCAGAGGCACAGTGCAAAGGGCAGGGCAGACATCCTGAGGACAGCACTGCCTGTGGGACTGGCCACTCAAGTGCCATACATCCTCCCACACCTGAAATGCTAAAGATCTGAGGCAGAGCAGTTACAACCTCAGAACACAGCCTGAGAGAGGGTTTGGTTTTGTTCTTTCCTTATTTCTTGAATTTGGCAGCCTATGTTTTGACCTCTCAGTTCCAGGGATGCTGAGCACCCAATCATTCTTTTGATTTCAGGTAAAGCCAGCTCAGTTCTTCTGAAAAGCAGACCTTCATTTAGACCCAGATGAAGATTCCAGCTCCTGTCAGGACCCCCTCATCTGACTCTTGCCTCCCTGTGAGTGGCCAGTCACTCAGTTCCCTTGCAATTTTGAGACTCTCAGCTCCAGGTTCAACCCTCCCACATCTGGTTCTCCCATCTAAAGCAAGGCATATTTCCAGTTGGTTTTCTGATGGCCTTTGCATTCCTGTAACACTTCCTCCTTGAGTTTAGAAAACGTTAACACTAACCTCCTCCCTCTCTTGTGCAATTCCAGCTGTGTGCCCACATGGATACTGGTGAGTGGCACCTTCCTACCTGGCCAGGACAAAGCATTTCCCAAGCCCATTTTCTTCCTGTGAGGAATGCTGCTGTCAAATCTCAAAAATCCACACTGCTAATACTACCCTTCTACAAGGTCAGCCAGAGAGGAGTTCCATCAAGGATGAGCTTTGCTGGAGAAGGCTCCCTGGGGATTATCAGAATAGTACAGTCAAGCCCAGATGGCCACAATGTGCTGAGCACATTTCCCGCAAGCACAGCAGCGAGGCAGAGGCCTCTGCAAATCAAAGTCCACCCTGATTTCTGCCATCTGCTCAGCACTGAAGGCCAGGCTGAGGCCTTTGGGAAAGGTCAGGGTAGTCTTACAGGCTCTCAAGATATTGCTTTTGTTCTCACTATTTGCTTCTCAATTCCTTCGTTAGAAGATACTAATCTCTCTGTAAGGCAGTTACTTGGAGCCAAGACTTTAGATATTATTGCAAAACATATGCTTAAAAGAGACTGGAAATTACGTTGGCAGTGTTACAGAGGGGAGCAAAGCACAGCTTTGGGTCAAAACAAACAAAAAAAAATGTAAGCTAGTAAGCAATTCCCATGCAATGGTTTAGGAGAGCCAGCAAAAGCTTCTTCTAGAAAGAAAACAATGCTGTGAGAACGAAGCAAATGAGAGCTGGCTCTTGGAAAAATAAAACAGCTAGTAATGAGCCAACAGCACATATCCAAGAGAATCTTTCTGGGAAAGGGACCCAAGCCATTACGCTGGAAATCCCTGAGGGACTAGGGACCTTGAGGCTAAAAGCTGGCAAATTGCTTCATCAGTTAAGGTCGGTCTCAATGTTTCCTACTGTGTAAAAATAATTTGTTTTAGCCTTCAGGTCTCTACAGAGCACTGGGTGAATTCAGGCTACTTCCTTTGGGAAGGGAAACAGAGTATCTGGCAGAGCCCTGCCCAGTGGGATTTGTTCAGGGGTTTCCCACCCCCACTGACAGCCCCCAGCCCAAGGCTGGCCCAGCACACCCAGGCCACTGGCTCTGCTGAACGCCCTGGGAGCTGCTGCAGAGCCCTGGGCACCACACACCACTGCTGGGATGGAGCATCCCCTGAGCTGCCCTGCTCAACGTTACAACATGATGAATGTGCCTCTGTAAAACACCTTCTGGAGCTCCTTCACCCAAAATGGATGCAGTCAGGCCAATGATCCTGATTCCCCTTGTTTTCCAGAGTGATAAGGAGGACACCTTGATCTCCCTCTCTTTCAGAGACTAGCTCATACACCCACCAGCATCTAGGTGCTGATACAGAGTGGTCTTTGCAGCCCACTGGTTCATTGCCAGCCCAGCTCCCCCAGCACAGGACTATCCCCACACAGGACCATACCAGAAGCACAAGACAATGAATGTTGCTCCAGCCGGGCTTCTGCGTCAGCAGAGAAAATCCCCGCGTTGGCAGGGGATGTCAAGGTGCTGTCTAATGACTTTCTTTCTCTTCCAGCTCCTCTGATTCACTTTGCCATCTTCCTTGCAACTGACCTAAATAACATGTTCAGGCAGCACTGGAAGTGTTTCCATCTCATCCTGCAGTAACAGGGAGATCTTTGCATCTGGAAAGGGAATTTCACAGGGAAGTGGCACCGCAGGTGAATTAACAGCGTCCTTCTCAAGAAAGGAACAGAAGCACCCTGTCTGATCCCAGCAGGGAGACTTCCTGGCTGCAGGAGAACAAAGGTTGCCCAGGAGCAGGGAAAACACATGCTAAGTCTGTGCCCAAGCCCCAGCAGATCTGAACAATGTGGGCAGATTACTCAGTTACCTCATTTCCAGGTGTGCTGTCAGCGTGAGCCATGACTGGCTTGGAATGAAAGAAGTAAAACTGTTCCTAGATCTGGACTTAGTCTGCATAATTTATTGTAATTACTGCTCAGTAGCCATTAATCCTTTAATGCCATATCACACCCTCAGCCCTCAGTTCTCTCTAACCTTTTGGTCATCACAGACCATTCCTCTGCAGAAGGGGCTGAAGGACAGGGTGCAGGAGCACACTGCCCTTCCAGAGCCAAAGGCCTCAGGAAGGGAGAAGCAAAGAAAGCCACTGTAGAAGGACTTCAGTAGGTCAGCCCTCTCCTGACACACAGTGAGTGTGTGCTGGTAACACACAGCACTTAACCAGCCTTATCCCCAGACCAGGACAGACCTCTCAGCTCCTCCCTACAGCACCACCTGTGACTCAGGTGTCCAACAGCTCTGCATCACCGGAATTCAGGGGCAATCCCATCCCTGTCGCTCCACAGTGAAACTCTCCCAATCTTATTCTTCCCTCCACTGTATGCTGACGCACTTCCAAGAGCCACACAAATATCTCCTGTCCTTCCAACCCCTAGCACACTAAGGATCTCAGTTCTGAGGAACTGAAAAAGTCAGTTGAAAACGCATTTACTGCCAACAAGGAAAGTGACAGTGGGGAAAATACAGCAGAGTGTTCCCAAGCTGCATGGCCTGCCACAGCACTTCCAGCTTTCAGGTGAGGAAGTGCTCACCTGGGGCTGCTGCACCATACCTTGCAAGGCAGGACTAGAACCTCAGCAGGCTAATAGATGCTTTTCTTATTCCAAAGATATACATGAATACAGTTACAGTTGCCCTATTGCAATAGAAAGGAAGTTATACTTGATCCATACCAACTCTTTTTCAAGTAATTGAACTTCAAAACTTAAGCAGAAAAGCTGCCAGCGAAACTTGTGCCTCTTTGTGCTACAGTTAGTCCATAACAATGAGCCTGCATGCGT
Organism: Aegithalos caudatus; assembly: GCA_013389925.1. Lineage (NCBI taxonomy): Eukaryota > Metazoa > Chordata > Aves > Passeriformes > Aegithalidae > Aegithalos > Aegithalos caudatus. The sequence continues at coordinate 32,012 of WEIU01018696.1, read as the reverse complement.
TATCTCTAGTTTTTATTGGCTCATATTTACCTTGGCTTCACATCCAAGCAGTCATTTACACAGGGCGAGAGAGGAAAATCTTGGACTCGCAACAATGGCCAAGCACTTTAATCTACCACTGGGGACAGAGACTTGACTCCTATTGGTGTGTAGTGCTGGCAGGGTCAAGTGTAACATGTGCTGAAGGAAGCACTAGGGAAGCAGATCTCTGACTGTTCAAACAACACCAAGCATTTCCTTGAGCTATTCAGAGTTCTCTGTGCCCCTCCTGTGCAGAGAAAACAGCTCCAGCTGTCCAGTCACCTGCGCTGGCTTCTCCGCTCACTGGATTCATGACATTGGTGGCCGCCAACAGCTCCAGGTTAGATGCAGCACATTCCCCATTCCTCACAGCTCAGATGTTCAAAGCTAAGTTAGGAAGCAGTCAAGATCATGTCCTTGGCATCAGCACCAGGTTGGTGCTGGAAGATAATTTATATTCCTGAGCAGAACTGGCACTGGGCAGATTGGCCATAAACATCAACAAACTCTTGTTCCAGCCATGGCACCAATCAGAAGGATCCAGAATTAATATCTATCCATGCTGCTGATTTAATTTTTTTTTTTTTTTTGGGGGGGAGGGGGGTAGAAGTTCAAAATACTTCATATAAAAGAATTCTGCAGTTTGCAAGCGTGGGACAATCAATTAAAAATGAAATGTATTAGTATTAACAATCAGGTGACCACTGGCCAAATCAAGTCAAAGTAAGACTACACTAAGAACAAGAACGTAAATTTCAGGATTTTTATTCCACTGCTCTTTGGATTCTGTGTTAAGACATTAATAAATAATTCTTAACTATTAATTCAGCCCTAATGGATGTGTCCTTCTGATTCCTTCCAGAGTAATATTATTCTTGGTGGGCCCCTGTGAGTAAGGGCAGAATCATTTGTTAAAATCGTTCTCCATTTAGCAAGTATCAACAAAGTGGTCACTCAGCAGAGGCAATTCTCCTGAAATACAGGAAGGTGGAAGCCATGTGGCATTCCTCAATTTCCCCTTTCCTTTCACAATCAGACCCTTGATATTTTCTTCAACAGGAAAACTGACATTCCCCTTCCGTGTAAACTGCTGACAATTGTATTTTACACCTGGTAAAACCAGAGCAAAGCGGAAGGAAGAGAAGAAACAAAGACCGAGGACTTTTCTCAGCAACTGCATCTCCACAGAATGAAGTATTTTCCTTTTCCCACTTCAGAGCAGAGTCCAGTAAACACACCCCAGCCTTCGTGGGAGATGCCCCCTCCTCACTGGCTGCAGGATGGTGCCCATGGCAGCAGCTTCCCAGGGAGCAGCCATGAAATAAAAACAGCTCGTGCACCTCGGCCCTTCTGTCCACAGCCTCACCTTAAACGTGACCCTAAAGCTCTTGGTAGCAGTAATCTGCTGGTAAAGCTTCTCTGCCCCCTAACAACTGGTCTTCTCCCTTTCCTAGGTACAGCTGGGATTTAGGGTTATGTTTAGGGTAATAGCTATCTCCTCCTTTTGAAAAAAAAAAAAAACGAGTAAAATGCTTAAATTGATTTTGATTACATCAGCAAGGTAAAACATTATGGAGTTCTCTCTGAATTTTTCCAGTTTGGCCATAGAAATTGCACCTATTTCAGCAGAAGCAGCCAAAGCCCCCTAAGGAATGAGCCATTTGCACTCTGAGCAGGACTGCAAACATCACTGGCAGCACCTTCCTGCCAAAGCACCTGGGCACTGTGGTGGGCATGGGCAATCTGAGAACAGCACATGCCAGCCAGGGATACTGAACACTCAACACCAGAGCAGAAATGACCTCTTACTTGAGCATTAAAATGAATTATGTAGCTGTTTGTTAAGAGGTTTGGCTTTTATTCAGAGCAGCCAGACCCCAGTTTTCTGGATACCTTCTTTATCACACAAAAGGTGAAGCAGAGTGACAAGGTTTAACTCCTGTCTCTCTCCTGAGGTTACTGCTGCAACTGTGGCTCATCAAGCACAGCCTCGTGCAACATTCAGGCAGCAAAAATCCTACAGACATCAAATGAGGATCCTGGTGCACCACCAAGAAAATCTTGTGCATCAGTGCTGCAATTACCATAAAAGTCCTTTTTAAGGGAGAGGGGGTTGGAAACACTTTGAGCATTGAGAGTAATCAATTTTTTCCACCTTTCTGCTGGCATTTCAAACACCAGCCAACCGTGTAACAGCAGAAACTCAGCTGCAATTAGGAACACAGCAGAAAGCATCTTACCTCATCAGGCAAGCAATAGAGCAAGCAAGTCCTGGCTGGGAACAGAACCCAGTGCTTCCAAAGTTGGTGCACTGGGAATTTTGGTAACCTACCTGCAGGGAAGTTTTTTCTGGCTCCATCAGTTAAGGGTTCACCTCAGTCTTGAAGCTGCTATGTCCAAAACTAGAAAAGAACATGGCTAAACTCCTACCCCTCAGAAATCAATTGACAACCAGTGAATACTACCTACAGTCACACAGGCAAAATCTCATGTGTCATCAGGGACACCTTGGTGACACCAGCCTGCCTTTCCATACGAGCTGTCCTACTGCCAGCTCTGTTCTCAGACAGCAGGGCTGTTCCAGCACTTGCTCTAGAAGAAAGCACAGCACAGACCAGGAGCTGAGCTGAGGGCAGATGTGCTGCTGGAACAGCAGAGACCTCCAAAGACTGGGGCACCTTCAGCAGCCTACTCACTGCTCAGCTCTTCAGATGCTGTTCTGCAGGCAGGGGAAAAGCACAGATTTTACCCCCCCAAAAAAATCCAAGACAGAGATACAGGGATGCTCCAGAAGCTGAGATCATGGAACACTTCAGGGCCTCCTGCTAGGGAATTCTGGCTGTTTCTAAACACTGCCCTGCCTTCAGCGTGTCCCACCACTCCCTATGCACAGGTTTATGGAGTTCATATTCCAAAACACACCTTTTGCTGTAGATCATCTCTATAATTATTGCCCACAACTAACCATATCACCTATATTTTTGTCTCCTGTGCTATGCCACCATACTTAAAAGTGTACAAAATTACAGACTGAGCTGGGAAAGAATGAAACTACTGCTATTCTATGCCTCAAAGGAAGTGGTCAGCAAGAAAAGCAAGGGAACAATACAGTCTCCATGTTAGGAAAAGGAAAGAGGATGGCACAAAAATAAGATAGGAGAAATGTCAGACTTCCTCTTTCCTCTCTGCCTATCATGAAGTTAAACCACTTATTGACAAAGCAAATCAGGGAAATAAGGAAGTTTCAACACCTGGACAGCTAGGAGAGCCACAGATTTCTACTGCTTGATAGAGGGGTCAGAAAAGTAAAAGCAAAGTCCCTACACTCTTCTCTTGAGGCCTGTGCTGCCACCAGGATGCTGCATCCAAAAGAGCTTTGCCCTTTCCTCTGCTCCTAGGAATAGGTTTTCTACTTTGGAAAGATTCCTTTATCATTTTCAAAACTGGGAAGCACTAAACATAGCAAGTTCTGGTTTAAGTAAAGAGACCTCAGTATCACATCCTGCCTCATGAAGACACGTAACCCTGGCGCATGCCATCCGTTTGTGCTGCAAGTCTTTGGAAAGAAATTCCTACCACCATGCTTCACCCAGGCTAGCTGGAAAATGTATCCAACATCCCCATGAGCTCACAATGAAAGTGTCAGTGGTTAAAGTAACCACGGGTACAGAACTGGAAAAATAAAAAGTTACCTGTAAGGAAACAAAATCCAAAACATAACTGTGTTGAGGAGAAAAAAAATTTGCAAAGATCCTGAGCTACTTTTTAATGTGAAATCCAAACTGTGACTTCCGAGTCTTTGTCTAACACACACACACAAAGCAAGGCTTAGAGTCTTTTCCCATAGCTACCCTGGGATTCTCTGGAAAAATAGCAATCACTCCCGATGTGCCGAAAATTTTCCCGTGCCACATTTGAGCATTTGGTTATAGTTTACTCCCGGGTCTGTTGGTTCTGGTAAAGTCTCAGTACTCTTTTCATAAAACACTGCTCAAGCTCTCAACTTCGCAGTCTGGCGAAGGGGCACGGCCCAAAGACTGTGGTTTTCTCCCTTTGAAAAGCGGTGTGCGCCGTGCTGCCGGAGCAGAGCTCCCCGGTAAGCGACGTCCCAGCCCCGCCACCGCCACCCCGGCAGGGTCCGAGGGATGCCCCGACCCCAGACGGCACCGGGGACACGGTGCCTCCCTCCCAGGGCACCCCCGCCGCCGCCCGACCGGCCCCG
>WEIU01018696.1:564-27273 GCA_013389925.1 Aegithalos caudatus | reverse complement strand
CACCGCGAGCGGGCCCAGGTCAGTGCGCCGGGCCGGGCCCGTAGCGGAGCCCTCCGCGCTCCCTCCCCGCGCTCCCTCCCCGCCGGGCCCTCCCTGCGCTCTCTTCCCCTCACGTTCCCCGTCTCTCCCGTAGCCCGCCGCCCGGACGAAGCTGGGTTTGCTGGAGAAGAAGAAGGACTACCGGCTCCGTGCCCAGTGAGTGCGGCCGTGCGGGGCGGGCGGAGCTGGGTGGGTCTCCCCGCGTCCGGAGGGTTTCTCTGGGCTGTCTTGGAGCTCTGAGCCTCGCTCGGCTCCTCAGTAGGGGTGAACATGGAGAAGCTGCTGAACAGCTCGTGATTGTTGGCTTTATCCTCCCCAGTGACTACCACAAGAAGCAGAATGCCCTCAGGGCGCTGCAGAAGAAAGCGCTGGACAAGAACCCTGATGAGTTCTACTTTAAAATGATACGTGCAGAGGTCAAGGTGAGGACCTCCATTGCCTTCAAGCAGGATTACCCTTTGTCGCTCTAAGTAACATTTTTCCCCCTACCTTGTTTTGATTTAAATGTATGAATTGTAAAATAAATGAGAAAATTGGTGCCTGTAGAAGGCTTTGAAGAAAACGAGGGACAAGGGAGAAAGTTCTGCTGTTAGCAGGCCCCACAGGGCTCTCCAGGTGGGATGGGCTGTCTGTAAGTGCTGTGTTTGTCTGGTCGTAGGATGGAGTCCATGTAATAAAGCAGCCAAAGGATGAAATTACCCCGGAGCAGGGGAAACTGATGAGGACACAGGATATTAAATATGTAGAAATGAAAAGAGTTGCGGAAGCCAAGGTAATAACTCACATTTTTAGTCTTTCCTAGTTTGCTCAGAATTGGGATTTTAATGTGTTGTTCTTATTGTTGCTGCTGGTTATTATGTTAGTTCAGTGAAGTCTGATTCATACAGTGCTGGAAAGGACAATGGAAGTGTCAGTGGAGTGCTGGATACAGGGCCTAAAGCTATGGTGCTTATCAAAAGTGCCACTGTGCATTGTTATAAAGCACAGTGATTTTTACATAAATTTCAAGACTTTAAACATGTATTTCCGTTTAGCATGTTCATAGAGAAACGGAGAGGCCCCTAAGGTTGGAAGAGTGCTCTCAGATCATGAAGTCCACGTGTTCACTCAGCCACCACTGTGCTCTCCACTAACCTGTGTCCCCACAGCCACACCTTTTGAACACTTCCAGGGATGGTGATTCCACCATTTCTCTGGGCAGCCTGGGAATATCAGTTCCAATGCCTCAGTATCCTTTCAAAGAAAAAACTTTTCCTAATACCAAACCTGAACCTTCCCCAGCATACCTTGAGGCTGTTTCCTCTTGTCCTGTCACAGAATCACTACTGTGCTATTTGTAACCCCGAGGAGCAGACAGAGCTGTCCTCGGGGGAGGTTTGGTTTTACTCGCTCTGAATTTGGCCAAATTTGGGGCTTTCCGCAGAAAATCGAGCGCCTGAAGGCAGAGCTCCACCTGCTGGGCGCGGCGGGGAGCGCCCCGGGCCGGCATCTCTTCTTCGTGGACTCGGAGCGGGAAGGTGAGGCTGGAGGAGACAGAGCTTCTGGCGTGGTAACGGGGCTGCGGGAATCAAAATCCTAAAATCCCTGTGGGTACTAGCTGAGACATCACGTGTGCGGGAGCTGTGTTGCTGTGGCTCCTGTTGCTGACTGTAGCAATGTATTTGCTTGTTGAAGGTGTCCATGAGAGTTTATTCCTTTTTTTTTTTTTTTATGTATAGTTCAGGAGTTTGATATTGCTGCTCACTTGGACACCGTTCCTGAGCTCGTGGATAGAGTGTACAACCGACCAACCATTGCAACGCTGCAGAGGGAGACGGTGAAGGGACCCACTGATCCTGCCCACCTGAAGGTACAGCTGCTTCTGTCCTACAGAGCTCTTCGGGGTTCACATTTTATGTGATAAACACTGAAAAGGACTAATTGCACCGTGGTGGAGATGAACAAAATTGTATTCTTAAAACTTTTATTGGTGACACAAGGCAGTAGTGGATGTCACTTAATCACCAGGTGACTGCATGGAGCCTGCAGTCACATCTTCTCCTGGACTAACATGGAGTACTCTTCCACTGCATCCCAAGTTGTGATGTACAGGCCAGGAAAGAGTGGTCTGGATCACCCCTTGCACCCCTGAATTAGGTACATAGCATTATTCCAGCACAGATGTCTCTGTTGCAGTGTTCCTGATCTTACAGTATTTTTCAGTTTGATTCTGAGCCCAAAGTGGCTTGAAATTTGTCACCTCACTTTCCTTTCTAAAGCCATTTAAGCTATAGTCTCGCTTCCTGGCGTTCCTAATTTGAATTGTTTCGTGATTCTTCTGCATGAATTGTTTATGCAGTCATCTTTGATGTTTTAGTATCACAGAAGTAGCTACACTTGGCTTTACTGCTGTAAATCCTGCTCAGGTAACTCAGATTTGTTGGACAGTCCTGTGAGTATGAGTCAGTTGTGTGTAAGGTAAAAATAGTTGTCTTAAAATTGCCGAGTGGTAGATTTTTAACCTGTTTTTTCTGACTCAGATGTCAGATAATAAACACCCTGTGGTCCCTTTCCTCCTGCCAGCTGTCTCAATTTGACTTGTCAGTAAAGCAGTTGGACGGGTCGTAGACTGACTAGTTTTCTCCTAAATGTCTGAGTCATATTTTAAGCATGTTGGGATCTGTTCTCCTTAATTTAATTACTTAGATCACACCTGCAGTAATACTGTTCCTGTGCTATGGGAAAGCTATCCACTCTCATTAGGCAAACTTGACTCAACAAGTTGCATTTTGAGAGGCCTCTGCAGGCTCTGAGCACTTCAGGAATTGGTCTCTGCTCTGTCCTTTTTTTTTGTTGTTGTTGTTTTCCCTCCTCTGGATAAAGTGGATTTTCATTAGGGAGTCAAATGTTTTCTTGCATCGGACATTAAAATTTGGAGGATTTAGACTGTAGTGTCCTGTTCATCTCTGTCCTAAACCAGCTTTTTTTTTCTTGTTTCCAGAAATTAGCCCAGCAGAGGAAGAACCAGTATGACCTCCTGAGGCAGCGCATCGAGAGGGAGAAGGCCATGTTTGTCATCTCACAGAAAATCCAGACAAGGAAAGATCTTCTGGTGAGGGGTTTGGTTCTGTTCAGGCCATTGGGTCTGCTGTTGTCTGTCTTGTATATGTTGCATTTGTTTCTTCATTCTGGTTTTATAGTGACACCTCCAGATAACTCCTAAAGATAAGTAATCCTCTTACAGTATGGAAAAAGCAAGGAGATGAAGCATTCCAATGAATTATATCTGCTAGTCCAAGTCTCACCTTGTCAGCAAGGACAAAGACTGAGCTGTAAAATGGTGCTCACAAGGAGCCCAGAGTGGTGGCACTGGGGGTCAGAAGCAGGGAACCATTTCTGTAGGTTATGAGAAGGGCTTAAAAATCCAGATGACCACAGAAATTACTTGTCTCAATGGGACTCCTGTTCTCTGGTGCTTTGTGAGCAAAGCAGATTGTGCCTGACAGCCTGAAGGGGAAAAGAGCAGATAAAATCATAATCCCCGCCTAAACAGCGCCAAGTGACCATTTTTTATGGTCAGACCCAGACAGGCACTCTGATTTGTGTGGGTGGGGTTTTCTTCTCCTTGCATGGCAGCAAGTATTTGTACTTGTTCTTTTTTCCAGGACAAAACTCATAAAGTGAAGGTGAAGAAAGAAACGACGACTGGTCCAGCTATTTACAAATTCAAGTTTCAGCGGAAACGTTAGCCATTTCATGGAATAATTGTTACAGTCTCCTCAGAAAGGAGGAGCCACATCCCGTGGGGAAGGGCTGGTGCCAGCCTGCTTTTGACTGCAGCTCAGCACTTTGTTCAAACAAATCACTGTGGGCCTGTGGTAGCCATCTGAGTGTTTGATCTAATTAATTGATTAATAAATCAGAGTGTGTTCTCTTGGTGTTTACAGTGGGAAGCCGTGAGATTTGCCTGAGTGTCCTGGTAAGATGCACCACAAACAATCAGTGACCAGTCAAGGTCAATGTGGGAAGTTGGGGAGCTGCGTTAGGCACAGCCCAGGGACTGGGAAGATGCTTGGGGCTGTCCAGACCCATGGGAGTGGAGCTCAGCTTTTTCAGCTGTCTGTGCAAGCAGGTTAAAGGTGAATTACCCTCCAGTCATTTCCCTAACATCCCCCAATCCCTCTCATTTCCTATTTGCACTGTTCCACTGTGGGCTTTCCCTCCAGAGTTGCTCCAGTTCAAACCGAGGCAGTGCCAGAATTCTGTGTAAGGGGAGAGGATGCAGCAGCCCAGTGTGGCACCAGAGTTTGTCCTCTGGGTTCTCCTTGGGCCGGCTGCATTGCCAGGGATGGGGAATGTGCAGACACATCCCGAGTGTCCTGGAGCAGCCCAGGCACGTTCAGAGAAGCTCCGTGTGAACATTCCTTGTCTTATCTCTCTCCATCGTCCTGTCGCTGCCAGCAATAAGCACACGCTCTGCGAGGGGGGAGGAAAATAAAGATGCTCTTCTCGGGCCCTTAGCTACTTCGGAGCTTTTCCAGCGGCTCGGCGATGAAACGCGATGTTTTTACCGATCTTTTTACCGATGTTTTTACGGGCTCAAACGCAGCTCCAGGTGTTCTGCCATGCAGAGATAACCCTGGGCAGGATCTTCCGGGGGAGCACCCACGGACTCCGCAGAGCCCGGAGGGTGCGGATTCTGTGGCGGCTGTGAGCCACGGGCGCAACACAAACCCCGCCTGGGAGAGCGCTTTGGTCTGGTTTGGTTCGGCTCTGCCCGGTTCGGTCTGGTTCAGTTCGGCTCAGTCCGCTTCGGTTCAGCTCCGGTCCTGTCCAGCTCGGCTCGGCTCAGTTCTGTCTGGTTCAGTTCGGTCCGGCTCGGCTCGGTTCGGTCCGGCTCGGCTNGTGTCCCGGTGTCCCCCGTGTCCCGGTGTCCCTGTGCCCGCCCGGGCCCTGGGGACATCCCCTGGTGTCACCGCGCTCCTCGGGGCCCCGCTGCCTGCCAAGGGAAATCTCTTTCACACCGAGATTTGGATAGATAAATATTTAATCCTTGCCCTTGATGAATTTTACCTGCATCGAGAGCGTTGCAGGAAAGGATGGGAAAGCAAAGCCGCGGTTCTGCTGGGGGACCCTGGAGGAATCCTGTGGCAGGAATTGAAGAGCAGCGACCTGGGCAGGCTCAGCAATTGCCTTGTCTGTCTCTGTCCCACGGCACAGGGGGTGCTGGAATGGGCACAAGTGCCCTGGTCCCTGGAAGAAAGGCATCCCCTCTCAGCTCGGTGGTATGGGATGCAGCAGGGAGCTGCCAGGCTTTCTTTGAGCAGTCACTGCTCGAGGGCCACTCCGCTTGTTCTGGGCTGCTGGTGTCCCCTGGGAGCCGAGGTACCGGCCAGGACACAGCCTCGTGATCACAAGGTGGGGTCTGGGTAGCAGAGGTTGTGCCTGCTGTGATTCACTTTTCCCTGGGACACCTGAAGGTTTTCCCCAGAGGGAAAGCAGAGCTGTTACGTCTGTGCTGCTCACACTGAGCAGGGCTCTTGCTGGACCCTGACTTCCAAAGCCTGGGTACAAATCCCACAGCCTGTGGAGTGGTTTATCACCTTGTGGCCAAAACAGAATAAAAGGAGGTGCCAGCTCTTGTGCACAAGCATTTTTCGCCCATTCCTGCCTGCAGTGGTGAATGATTTGGCGCGTGCTGATCTCTGAACTTCTACTTTAGCAGACAGAGCTGACTCACATCTGCTGCCCTGCAGAGTTCCCAATGTCTTCCAGGAAAAAAATCCAGACCTCAAAGACCTTGCCCTTTGACTCCCAAAGCCTTTAGCCTGGTATCCTCATACTAAAGCACTGAAATGTTTCTGCAAGGATCTGGAAAGTGCCAATACCTTATAACTGAATCAAAAATCCAGCTCACTGGGCCACAGCACAGGATTTAAAGTGAGACACGGGTGGCATCTGCCATCCTCTAGCTGGGCTCTCGTGGGGAAGGACAGCGAGAAAATGCCCACAGCTATTTTTTGTTTGTGATAATTATAGCATCAAAAGCTGAACCAACAGGTTCTTTAGCAAGGAGATTCCCTGCAGCTTGAAAGATACAGATATCAAAATTCCCCAGAGATTCACAGCTCAGGTTTTAGGTGACTCAATAATATTGTGCCATATAATAATTTTGTGTAATTCCTTGTTCAGGTTCTGAAGAGCTCAATTGATAATGACTGTCTATAAACGTTAATAGCAGACTACACTTGCAGGATTATCTCCAGGCAGCTGCAGCAATATATTTTACTAGCAGGAGAACCATCACCAGCCCTTAGGCTTCTCAGCTGCTTTCCTGTAGGCCCCATTTTCCTGAGCCAGCCTGGAGAGCCCAGTGGGGTCCCTGGGGCATGGCTGCAGAGGCTGACTTGCCTGGGGAGGCCTGGATCCCTCCAGGACAGACACTGTGGGGGTGTCCATCAGTGGCCATGAGTGTGGCAGCCAGAGGGACCAACAGAGCCTCTGGAGACCCCCAGGCTGTGTTCTTTGAACAAAGGAGAGCAGGGAGGCTCCATCCCACCCATCCCACTGCTCACACGGCTGCCCTGTGCATGAGTATCTCCTTCCCACACGCCCTCAGCATCACCCCATTGCTCACCCACCAGCTGCTGCCATCCCAGGGCCACCAGTGGCACTGTGGGCTGGTCACGGGGGTCTCCAGCTGCAGGACTGGCTGCCCTGGCTGCTGTTCCCCGGGATCCTACAGCCAGGTTCAGCTGAGGTGTCTTGCCCAAGGGCACCAAGGAGAAAAGGGTGGTGAAGCTCCTCCACTCAAGCCTGAGCAGCTTCACAGCAGGGAGTTGAAAGAGCAGAATGTAAATCAGGAATGACTAATTGCTGCTCAGCATGGCTGCCCTAAACCTCTCTGTTCCACAGCTCCGTGGCCACCTGGACCTTTCCCCAGCTGAGGAGGAGCAGCACGGGGCTGCTGATGTCTGGGAAGAGCCTGGGCACTGTCCCTGTTCATGTGCCACACTGGGACACAGACACCCATTTCCCTCCAAACACAACATTCCTCTCCAAATTCCATTGCAGAAGGTTTCAAATAAAGAAATACCTGCTGTTGGTTCTGCTGTGAGATGCCAGGCACCAAGAGTGGACCCAGGGCTGGGCAGGGTGAAAGCAGCAAGTATTTGCTTTGTGGTCCCACAGGTCTGTACCTGAAGCCGTTAGTGCCTTGAGAGAGCCCCGGGAGCAGCACTGCTTCCAGCAGGCAGGAACCCATTATTTAGTGAGAACCTATTCCCAGGATGTCCCTGCCTTGGCAGACCCAAAGGCTGCAATAGTGAATTAGTGCATACAGATCATCATTTACTGAAACGCAAGCCCCGATGCACCTTTCTAGGGAAGCACTAATTTATTATGCATTGTTATTAGCTGCAGCAGGGCCTTCATTAGAGCTAGAGTTAAGGTCTGTTTTGGCTGCCTCATCAGCATCAGTGAACTGCGTCCCTGCGAGGTTTGATACAATTTAATTAACCTAATTAAAAGCTCTGATTGCAGAGATGATTGGGGTAGAGCCAGCAGCAACTGCATATTTATAACGAGCTAGAAGGTGTGGGACTGGAGCCAAATGATATGCATCTCTAATGAGCTGGTGCTATTGAAGTGTGGATTTGGAACACTAACATTTATTTTTGGCAACAATGGCCAGTTTATCTTCATGATAGAAACGATCACGGGTTGATTGGGTGTAGCAGGGAGCTCAGCCTGTACTCCCTGGCCTTCTCCAGACCACTGGCAGGCACACGGCAGCACCCAGAGCCTGCTTGCTCCCCCTGATCTCCCCCCAGGCTGCCAACACCTTCCCCTGCAGGCACAGCGCCCACGGCTGGCCCCTGACACACAGCCCTGAGGGGACACAGCAGGGACAGCCAGCCCAGCCCCACGGAGCAGCCCCAGACAAGCCCTGGAAGCTGCCAGGGGGTTTCCCTTCCCCAGCACCACCTCCTCCTGCCCCACGGCCAGGCTGGGCTGCAGGTAGCCCACCTCCCTTACTCCTCATCAAATACTTCATGCACAAGTGCCCAGATAACACACAGCAGCCTGGAGCAGAGAGCAGCCCCAGCCCCGGGGCTTCAGGGCTGCTGCTGCCTGGGCTGGGGAGCACCAGCCTCTGCCCCAGGCTGAGCCAGTGCAGCCAGAACCTCCTGCTCAGTGACAGGGAGGCTGCCAGCCCCTCTGCCCACCAGCCAGCTGTGTCAGAACAGGGGGTTCCTGGCAGCCCAGGTCAGGGAACCCCCGTTTGTGGGGGTTCTGCAGCAGCTGTCACCTCAGCAGTGCCCCCCTCTCCCCACGTGTAGAGGCTGTGTGCTGCTTTGGGGCTCCAGTGCAGCCAGCAGCAGCAGTGGGACGTCCCAGGCATGCTTAACAGCCAAGGAACAGCAGCGAGGCTGCCGAGCCACTTGGAAAATTTGATCCATGCTAATTATGCTGAAAAAAGCTCTTCTGATAATGAGTATGAAATGGAAGCGTAGCTAATACTCATCTCTGAGTGCCATTAATCTTTAAAACTGGAACAATAAGTGAAAACACTGCAGGGCATATGAAGCAAGGTGTGATTCACATCTGCTGCTCCATGGCCGCCTGATTTATTGGCACAAGACAACTTTCCTGCACTGTTTCAACAGAGCTGCATTACCTAACACCATGGACTGCTTCACTTAGCCTGCCTTTCCAATCAAAGTATCTCCTCAGAGCTTTTAGTGATCTTCTGTCCTTTCCTGGGACACCTCAGGAGCACAGGAGATGAGTCCTGCAGAGCCACAACTCTCCCCCAGGTGATGGAGAGAGCCTCTCCAGAGATGCTTCTCTCCTCCTGGCCATCACAGCCTCTGTGGCAGCAGGGACACGGATCTCCAGCCCAGGTGTATTGGGTATACTGGTGGGGCAGGGCAGGAGAGGCTCCCAGGGCCCTGGCTGCTCCCCTTCCGTCCCTGCTGTGCCAGGTGCTTGCAGGTGCACCCCTCAGGAGCCCCTGGGTGCCTGTCCTCTCCCTGCACTGCACAGTTACTGAGCCAAAGCTCTCCAGGACCTCTGCCACTCAGAAAGATGCATCTGCCTGACTTTTGATGCCTTTTATTTTCAAATAGCTCTCTCTGGGACTTGCTATCTTCTATTTAAATTGTGGATTTGCTGAAGTGACCTTTTAGCTGACTCTGAGGAGGGATGGTTCTGCAGTCCCAGGAAGACTGCCGACCCTGTGGCTTTGAACAAGTTCAAAGCATTGCCTGCCTTTTGGCCATGCCCCTCAATAGTGCCTTTGCATGGATTTTTCTCCCACACTCCTGAAAAGACATCATCAGAGACATTTCCCCTCATGGGCTCTTTAATATTTACAATGACTTTGTGAATAGATAATATATTCCACCTTTTTTTTTTTTTTTTTTAGCCTTTTAAAAGCACATGCTCCCTGAGCAGTTGGAGGGAGCAGTGGATGCTGTGTGTGGCTGCCTTTGAGGCTGGGAGGACAAACAGATCTGGGGGAGATGAGGATTGCTCTGAGCCCCTGGCAGTGTCCTGGGGCAGCCACAGACCTGGGGCCCTGCCGAGTCCCACACTGCAAAAATCCTCAGAACCTTCCTCCCGTTACTGAGCCCAGAGCTGATCCTCTTGGTAGCTGGAAGACAATCCAAATGCAAAACAAAATGCTTCTAAAACTGTCCCATAGATTGCCAAGCAGCTTATAAAGCCTGGCCATGGGCTTAAGAATATCAAAATCTTATGGATGCTTTTTGTCAAAATCGTTCTAAACCAGGAAGGCAGCAAGCAGCTTACAACCCAGAAGTGTCATAGATGTACTCGTGAATGCTTGTCCATAATTTTGTTTATTCCAGTCTGCAAGTCCAGGAGGGACTGTCAGATCCTGTGTTCTGATGTCTCTGCTGCCATCCTCTGCACTTCACTCAGAGGGCCAGGACTAAGTCCAGCAGCTCCAGCTGGGTTCTGGTGTGTCAGTCCTGAGGAGCCTGAGCACAGCAGCCTCGGGAAGGAGAAGTCCTGAGGGAAAGATGCCTCAGTGCTCCCCAAGAGCTTGGCTGTGATCTCTGGGGCAGGGGAAGGCAAGAACTCTCTGATCCTTGGCATTTTCACTTGGACATAAACTTCTTCCTCACCTCAGACCTGGTGAAGGTGTAAGCCACAGACAAGTGTGAGCAGAGCCAGAAATGCCAGTGGAGGCTTCATGCAGAGCTGCATGTTGACTGAGAGGACCCTCAGCAAGGTGCAACCTCCTGCCACCACAAAACACACCAGGTGTTCTTTAGGGCAACCACCCTTCTTGGCCTGCAGAGATGGCAGAACTGGTGTTAAGGCTCAGGGGCTCTCCCCAGGGTGATGCCAGGCTGGGGGGCTGGCCTGAGGTAGCCCCTGAGGTGGGCTAGCCATGGTAAGGCTGGTGAAGCACACAGCCGTGCAGAGGGGCACATTTTTTCCTGTCCATATTGCCCTAACAAACAAATGTCCTGGGATACAGACAATAATGTTTTTATGAGACTCTAAATTCTAAACTGAAATGCTCTTTGTAGTGGACTAATAGCCAACACGTGTCCCTTCATCTCATGCTGAACTTTTGTGGTCCTACAGGGGTAAAAAAGGCCCTGGTGAACATTTACACTGAGCACTTTGTTCTCACAGATTTGTAGAGCAAAGTGAATAATGTATTGAGACTCTCAGCCCGTGCCAGTTTGGCTTCATTTGTCCTTCTGAACTTGCCCTGAGAGATAATGTTTCCTTCTAATCTGCTGCCGTCCACCTACAGCAGGGACCGAGTGAATAATTCTCCCAAACAAGCCTTTATTCTTAAAACTCCGCCTGGCCCTAACCCCTTCTCCCCCTTACAGAGTAATTGTTGTGTTCATTACATGCTAATAGCCCGTGCTGTGTTCCAGCCCACACTGGCTGCGGCCACACAAACGGGGCTGCTCTGGGATAATGCTGCTCTTTTGGCATTATTTGGAAGAATGTGCCAGGCCTCTGAGCACCCAGCACGCTTGCTCCCAGCCTGCTCGCCCCAGGTGCAGGGGCTCCACAGAAATCAGCACATCTTCCAAGGAGCCAGGCTCTTCTCTCTGCACAATAACAAATTACTGTTGCCCTCCTGTAGGAAGAAGACACAAGGAAGAGGAAACGAGACATCTGGGTCTCTGGTTAATGAGACAAATATTTCCTATTCTTTTCTGTTCAGGTGCTTATGTCACCCTTTCACAATGATATTTTAATAAGCCTTTGTAAGCTCTACAAATTGCCTTTTATATCTGCAGGAGAAGGGAAGCTCCAGGGGATGAGCAATGCATACATTGAATACACAGAAACGCCTTATCTATCCTGCTCCTGAAATCACCTCTGGAGACATCTGGAATGGGTGCCCCTCTGAAAACACCCAAGGGAGAGGTATTAGTAATTTCAGTGGTGGTTTCACAGTGCCTTTCAAATGGGACAAAGCTAAGCCGAGGTCAGAGCCCATGGTCAGGGACTGACAGGCAGCTTTGTTCCTTTGTTCCTCACCCCGCTCCTGAGCTTAAGGAACGGCCAAGGGTCACTCTCCGATACCTCCCAGAAGGCTGCAGGGACAAAAGCCTTCAGACTGTACTGGTTAAACCTTGGAGTTGGCTGACACAGAGTTCTGTGTGAAGGGGAGGCTGCAGCAGCTCCGACTCAGTGCCAGGGATGTGTTTGCTCCTGACTGACACCTGTCTGGGTGTGGGTGTCACATGCCAGTGCTCAGGTGTGGGGCAGGGAGCACACCTGCAGGTGCAGGGAGCTCTCCCGTGCCTGTGAGCAGGCATGGCAGGTATCTGTGCTCGCTGCAATCTGTGTGGGCTGGCCCCAGACTAGTCCGTGCACGGCAGGGGGGTTTCTCTCCAGGAAATGGAGGAAAAAACCCCTCTCACATGCAGGTTCACACACGAGCGTGAGTATGCAAAACCAGGCAAGTGCCTGCTGTACACCCTCAGCCCCAGCGTGGGGACAGACCCCGTGCAGCTCGGAGCAGCAGAAAAATCCAAAGGCACCGATTGAGGCTTTGCTCCTTCAGGCTGTACCCTGCAGCCCTGCACAGCCCTGCCTTCCCCAAACCCTCCTCCCAACGCCCCTGCCCTGCTCCCGGGGCTCCCGAGCTCACAGAGTGCAGCATCCCCCACAGCACAGCGTGTTCCCAGGGAGCAGAGGCTCAGGGAGCCTCGGCAGGAACGGCAGTATCCTCTGTGCATCCTGAGCCTGGGCTCCTGCCAAATTCCTCTGCACCCACTGCCTCTATTAAATGCGTCAATCATTTCTTGGCAACCCGAGCCCCAGAGAAGAGTTGAGAGGCAACTTCAGGCAGTTCAGTTGCTTTCATTAAAAGGTAAAAATACACACTGAGCAGGAGCAGGGAGCAGGGCTGAGCTCTGTGTGCACAGGGAGCAGGGCTGCCAGACCCTCCCTGCTGAGGGACAAGAAGGGGCAGCAAACAGCAGAGGTTCCCGTGGTCACAGCTCTGTCAGCCTGTGAATCCCAGTGGCCACCTTCAAGGACAGCTGCAGATCCTTGCACGTGGATCTCAGTCTTGTTGGGTGCCTGGGAAGGCAGAGGGAGAGCATCCAGGTGCAGGGGATGCAGGCCTGCCCCTGCATGGCTACCCTAGTGCAGCTGGGCAGGGGCTGGGGGGTCACAGCCCTGGGGCAGCAGAAGGTGCTGCCTGCAGCACAGCCAGCAGCTCCTGCCAGCCAGCACAGGGCTGGAGGGCAGCTGGGACCCAGCTCTGGAGGTGAGCCCTGGGGAGACACTGAGGGTTCATTCCCCACCCTCAGACAGCTGCAGGGCCAGGGGGCTGCGTGGGAAGGTCCCTGGCTGCACCTGGGCTGCTGTGGCAGGGCCAGCAGTGCTGGCACCAGGGAGCAGCAGGGCTCTTGGGAATAGAACAGGAAAGTCCAGGTGACTCAAACATTCCTGGCACAGAGCACGACTGGTGGCAGCAGAGCACGGTGGGACAGAGGAGGACAAACAGGCCGGGAAGCCCTGGAGGGGTCAAGGCAGAGAATGTGGAGCTCAGAGAGTGGGGATGAGGGCCTGGGGACACCATCCATAGTGGCCATTAGAGGGAGGCCAGGAGGGGGCCAGGCCACCAGGGATGGTGGGAAGAGGAGGCACAGAGTGCATGGACTCCAGAGAGGCTCCCCCTGTCAGGGGCTGCTCTGCCCAGGCCACTGTGCCTGCTCAGCCCCATGCACAGGGCTCCTGAGAGCTGCATGCCTGTGCCACTCCTACCCGGGCAGCTCTGTCTCCTCTCCTGCAGCTCAGTTCCTTCCCTTTGCCTCTTCATGCACTTGCTTTGATCTGCACTCCAGGGGCTCGGTGTTAAAAATGAATGTTTCATGGATGTTGCTGCCCATGGCTTGAAAAATGGCTTTTTTCTCCCCCAGGTGGTGGCTCACACCAGCTCCAAGAAGGACTGTTCTGCTCCAAGTTAAAAAGACAGGCCAGAACCCCTTGTGTTCCTCATGCCTTGGTTTAGGGCAGGACGGGACCTGCTCTTGCCCTGCAGAGCTGTGCTGGAGGGAAGCTGGGACTGATCCTGGTGCCCAGGCCATCCCAGCAGGCTCTGCCAGTCCCCAGAGCTGCCCTGCCCTCCTGCCGGGCCCCACCAGCCCTGCCTGCTCCACCGGGGCTCGCCTCTGCTGCCTCCCCTGCCTCGGTGAGAGTGGGGCCCTGGGCAGGCCGGGGGCTCCCCTGAGATGAGCAGGAGAGCCAGAGCCAGGAGGAGGGGGCCGTGCCCTCCACGCTTTCCCAAAGGGGCTTTTCCCCAGGTTTCCCTACACCCAGCTGTCAGCAGGGAGCTCTGCTGACAGAGAGAGGCGTGAGCAGCACCCCCAGCACCCTCTCCCCTCACAGACAGCCTTGTCCAGGCTGTGCTGGTGGTGCCAGGGGCTGGCAGGGTCCTGTCCCATCTCTCTGGCCTCTCAGCTTGGGGGCAGCCTGGGAAGAGCCCGGGAAGATCCCGGGAAGAGCCCGGTGCTCTCCTCTGTCCTGCTGGTGCTGGGGAGGGAAGGGATGCTGCCCGGGGCAGCAGGGTGGGTGCAGCAGGAAGTCGGGCTTGCCAAGCTGGGTGTGTAGCATGTGGGGATGCTTGTCTGGGCTCCCGAAGCATTTTCCAAACACTTTAATTATAGTGATTTATTTGGCAAAAGTGTGGGGGCGAGAGCTTGGGAAAGGCATTAGCAGGTTTGTTCTGAGGGCTCTAATCAGAGGGAGGCGATGGGAGAGGGAGGATACGGCACGGGGCCGTGCCTTGAACCGCGGCGTCAGGACAGGAATGAGGGATGCAAAACTCCCCAGCTGTGCCGGGGATGTGCTGAGGGCATCCCTGAGGCCTCAGTGCTCCCCTGGGAACAACCCCGGCACCAGGAGGACCAGCAGATGACCAGCACCTCCCGTGCACCGCCTGTGGAGGCAGAGCAGGCACACGGGGCACAGGTGAGCCTGGCACACAAATGTCTTTACTGCAGTCACCAGAAAACGCCCGACAATTCAACAGCGACTCGGTGCTCTCCTTGGTGTTACCTTGAAAATGAATAACCTCGGCTGGTTTTGTTTTGCAAAACATTGTCCCCAAATGCCCAGCAGGTCGCAGAGGAGCACACTCACATGCACACACGGAATCTCCTGCAGCCCCAGCAGATGAAGAGACCCCTGCCTGCACCGACAGCAGCAGCTCAGCAGTCAGGGCAGCACCACAGGTCCCAGACCTCCGAGCACACCGGCACTCCTACAGAGCCCTGCAGCGGGGAAAGGGAGAGAAAGGGATGATGCCGGGGCTGAGCCCCGACTCTCACAGTGCGGGATGCGGGGCTGAGCCCTGGCTCTCAGAGGGATGCGGGGCTGAGCCCTGGCTCTCAGGGATGCGGGGCTGAGCCCTGGCTTCTCAGAGGGATGCGGGGCTGAGCCCTGGCTCTCAGAGGGATGCGGGGCTGAGCCCCGGCTCTCAGCGGGATGCCAGCGGCCCCAGCGCTGCCTCTGACCCCTCAGAGCCACCACGGGACGCAGCCCCGGCAGCGCGGCCCCAGCACATGTCACCGCCGCTGCAATCCTACTTTCCGGCCAGTTTTCTGATAAATAACCTTTTCCTGTCCCTTTTGACAGTGATGTTTACTGATGTTTGACATCCCTCACAGCCAGGTCTGGCCTCAGAGCGCTTGGTGCCCCGCACTCCCCATGGCCGTGGAGCAGGGGGACAGCGGCTGAGGCAGCTCTGCTTCACTCAGATGCCCACAGCCACCCGAAAACGCTTCCGGACGTGTCAGGGTGGGGGCTAGCTGAGCGTCCTGGTGGGAAGAGAGCGAAAACAGCGCTTTAAATAACCCCACCTCTGCCTCCCGGGGCTGCGCTGCCTCACAGCAGCGCTGGGCAGCCCCTCCTCGGCTCCTCTCCCCCGGGAGAGCTCTCCAGAGCTCCAGCGGGGCTTCAGAGCCCAGCTCCTGCCCAGGGCACGCAGAGCCCTCTGCACTACCTGGGGAGAATCTGCTGATACAGGGATGGCAGTCCCTGCTCTGCCCGCAGCTCACGTTATCACCGAATTGAATCCAATTGATTGAGAAGCTGAAGCAGCCCTGGCTTAAGTGGTGCTGGGGAGCAGGGCAGGTGCTGAACCCTTCACAGCTTTGGCACCCAGGGCAGACACAGGCCCGCCCTCCCAAGGGGTCTCACACCTCACCGTGGTCAGGAACCCGCGGCAGGGCAGTTCCAGGGATGTTATTCCACACTTCCAGCCTGCACAACCAAGCTCTTATTCCTGCCCTCGTGCCCTCGGTGGGCAGGCTCTGCTCCCACAGGGATTTCAGGGGAAGGAAGTGTGCATCTGCAGGGCGATGTGGGGGCAGCCTGGCTCTTAAGTGGTCTGACCACGAGCCCACAGTGCTGGGAAGGGAGCCCAGACCTGCAGCCAAACACAAACACAAACACTCCTGTATGTGAGCAGCTGCATCCAGGGCTGCTTGGGAACCTGCAGATGGGAGGGCCCAGGAGCAGCCCTGTCACAGCTGTGCCCCACCAGGGAGCTGGGACAGGCACCGAGGCCCCTCCAGGTGCAGGACAAAGGAAGGAGGGAAGCAATGGGCAGCTGCACCTTTCCCATGTCTGGGCTGAGAGCAGGCAGGGAGCAGCTGAAAAGTCCCTGATGCAGCTGGCACACAACTCTGTCTCAGGCTGCTGGGGCATCTCCCCACCAAGTAACAGCAAGAGCTCCACAAAATGCTTTTCTGCTGTGATCCAGAGCATGGGATACCATGAGGGTCAGGAATCTCTCCTGGGACTCTGTTTATAACACCCCTGCCCAGACGTGCTCAGCCTTGGCTCACCTTGCACTGGTCTTTCTGATTTGATTGCATTTCCTAGGAATTCAAGACTGGCATCCCTGCAAAAGGCAGCACATACTTTATTAACTATCCTGCTATCTTGTCCACTAATTAAAATCAAATTATATCTGATGCACACAGCATACTTCGCAGTGGAAGAAACCTTTCCCAATCTGCTCTCTGAAGCAATTTATTTAGCCCACTGAGCTGAAAAGACTGCAGCCCTGCAAAGAGCCCAGGGATGCTGAGGACCCAGCTGGCTGGAACTTCTCCTGGGCTCACCTTTTTGGCTCCATTGCAGGCTAGAGCCAGGGTCCCCCAGGGCTGAGGGGAAGAGTGAGGGAAAAGGGAGCAGCTCCTGAGGAGGTGAGCAGCAGCAGCAGCCATGGGCTCCTTTTTGGGTCCCTCTGCCCTGGGCCTGGGCAGCACAGGTGCCACCAGCCTGTCTGGCTGCCTGGGGACAGGAGAGGACGAGTGTCCTCAGGGATGCAGTCCTTGCATGAGGGCACAGGGAGCCTCAGGAGAGTCCCAGCAGTGCCAGCCCCAGCAGCCCTGCAGGCTGCACCCCCCAATGCCTCAGAGCCCCTGGCTCAGGCAGGGCCTGCACAGATCCTGTTCCTCTGCCAGCAGCATGGGCTGGTCCCTCTGCCCACGGGCACCAAAATGCGGGCACTGGGTCCCCAGGAAACAGCACCAGGCTCAGCAGGGAGCAAGTCACAGAGGACAGAGGCTCAGGAGAGAGGGGCCAGCCCCTGCCCTGTGTCTCCTCAGTGAAGCCACTACTCTCAGGTTTTTATCCTTAGGGGAAGGGTAAAGTTTCTGTAAGAAGACAAGACTTCCCCTGTGGTCCCTGTGCTGGTGCTGGCAGGAGCCATGTTTGCAGTAATACATCATGGATGGAAGGTGTCTAATGATGTATTGCCCTAATACATCACCATAGCAACAGCTCTCTAATGATGTATTATTCTAATGTGTTACCCAAGTGCCCATTCCTGCGGATGATGTATGGCACGGGTGGCTGTGCTCTGCCAAGCCCCGATGCAGCAAAGCTCTCCTGGCTGCCAGGCACCTCCAGGAGTGTTGCCTGCCCCTGCATGGGATGCAGCACTGGGTCTTTCCTCACACCTTCGTGGGCAGAGGTGCTCCTGTGCCATCCAAAGCTGGGGCAGATCTCAAACTTGGAGGCCATCACAAGTTCTCTGGCAACCCCCAGGACTGCTGTCCCTTTCCTCCCCTCCCCACAGCCAGGCTACAGTGTCACTTGTGGAGCTCTGAAAGGCAATTTTAAAAGCATTCCTTCCCTGGCATTTGGAAAATCCAGAAGGGGAAGTGACAGGCTGGTTTGTGCATTTCTCCAGCCCCTTCCAAGGTATTAAGGCCACACAGTGCTCTGGGTTTGATCATTAACAATGAAAATACCAGCTGGAATTCTCCTGCTGCCTGTGACAGGGACAGCATTGTTTCCAATTCACACTATCTTTTTGACCATTCAAATGCCATCAATTCAGTCACCCCAATGCGTAGGACAGTTATCTGAAATGTTTTCCCAAACAGCTTAGTGACTATAGAGCAACAATTCATGGCATTGCTGGGGGACATCTGTGCAAAGCAACGCTCAGTAAAGAGCTCGTGGCCAGCTGAATGCTCCCTGTGTGGACTCCGGATTCCAGAGAGGAGCAGGGAAGCTGGCAGACAGAGAGACTGAATGAATGGCAGGAGAAATCATTTCATCTATGCAAATCCATGCCAAGCTCTCAGTGCAGCTGCTGTCAGTGGGGAGCTCTGCCCCCCTGCACTGACATGAAAGGAGATTTTACTGAGCTCTCCCTGCCAGCCCAGCAGCTGCTCACTGTGCAGGGACTGCAGCCTCTGGTGCCCTCCACAGCCACCAGGAGCACCCAGGTAAATCCTCCACGGCAGGAGCAGGGCCTGGTGCAGGTTCTGTGGGATGTCCCTCTGCTCTGAGGTTCCCAGGCCCTAGAAGCCCCTAGGAAGTGGAAGCCAATGGCACCCGAGGCTCATTCCTTCACGGAGGAGCAGCAGCACTGCCTGTGTCACAGCAGTCCTGCACAGGCTGCACAGGCAGCAGGGGAGCCCCACACCTGCAGGCTGTGGGGCAATGCAGCAGCACTTCTGCTCACACGTGTCCCACAGCAGCCCTGACACGCCTGGGAAACCACAGCTCCTTCAGGTCACTGTGCAGTACCCAGGGCTAGGGGACAAGGTGCTCCAGAGACCCTCAAAGACCCAACCTGGTGACACCACAGAGGGGTCCCCTGGCACAGACCAGGACCCCAGTCTGGCCACAGCAGAGCTTGAGATGTCAAACCTGCTGTGTCCCCTGGGCTGTGTCAGGCCTCCCTCAGCTCCACCTGTGGCTGTAGAGGGATGCAAGAGGCCTCCCCTTCCTGGGCTGCCTTTGCAAGGCTCCTGTGCTGCACCTGGGCAGATCCCAACCACCTCCCAGCATTTCAGCAGTGACAAATTACAGGATCTTCAGCAGGAAAACTGAAAGAGTGACCAAAAAAGGAATGATTGTATTATCAATAATGTTTCCAGTGGCTGATGGATGAGGACACCCAGATGATTTTTAAGATTTCAGTAGAAACCCTCCAATGGCAGCACAAGGGCAAAATGTTTATTAACCCAGGGTCTCCTGAGGAAATGGCAGGCGTGGGCCAAAGATGTGCTCAGCATCGTGCAACCCATCAGCTGTAGGTGAGACAGGAGCTTCTCCTCCTTCCTGCAGACAGGAGTGATCCTGATGGCATTCCCAGAGGGATGGACAGACAGACACACTGCTCCATGGGACCCCTGCTGCCTTTTCCTTCCCAGGGCTCAGTGCAAATACTTCCTAAACAGCTCTGCAAACAAACAGCTTTTTGAAAGCTGCCCTAAAAGCCTGCTGCTTTCACTAACATCAAGAAAAAGATCACCTCCTAATTCTTTGGGGAACTGGATTTGCAGCACAGGCATCCTGTCTTAAAGATAAACATTCTCCCAAAAGGTAGGCACAGCCCTTGCCCTGTGCATGGCAGGACATTCAGCTGATGATTTTGGGATGCCACGTTTCCAGCACAGCCTTGGAAACGCTCTTGTGCTGGAAACGTATTAGACAACATTGTCATGTATTGAAAATTGGCAAATCTCCAGGCTGGGGCTTCAAGGGATAATTTGTAGATTGAATGTTAATGAATATTATTGTTGTTATCTTGCAAGCCTGTGCTTCACTCTGTTGCCCATTGCACATCTTGCTTTTTACTTTTTTTTACCCCTATAACAAGCAGCACAGGCAATTCCAGCACAGCTGATAGCCAGCTGAAGACACATGGGAAAAGGTGATTCTTTCTGTGGCTGTGTCACTGCTCCCCCAAACTCTGCTGCCCCAAACACCTGCTGGCACAGGATTGTTGTTTGGAGTCCTCTCTGTCCTTCTTCCTGCAAACCCACCCAGCCTCAGTAGTGCTGCCCCAGTCACGACATGTGGAGGTCAGGAGCAGGCATCCAGGGATCCTCAGCAGCATAAATCTTCTTTTATCTCCATGGGGAAGAGGCATGGAGAGGAAATACTGACATTTCTCCAGCCCTGTGCTGCCCCCTGAGCTGCTGTGTGGCTTTTCCTTTCTGTGCAAAGAGCAGAGCAGCAGCTCAGCCGGGCACACCTGCAGCAGGGGCTCCCCGGGAGTGTCCCCGGCAGCTCGGGGGACCCTGCCCTGCCCTGCCCAGGGCAGCCTGGCACCTCACCCGTCCTGCAGCCCACCGTGATTTATGTGGCACTTATACAATTGATGTGCTTTGTGCCTGGGGACAGTTAAATGGTAGCTCTGTCATTAGTTTAAGCAGAGGTTAAAGGTGATCAATAACAAGGGTTTCACGCCCAATTGATCAGCCCTTGCTATTTATTTCTGCCTTTTGCTTTCCATTCCACAGTGCTTTTAGAAATAGTAATTAAAGACATAACAAGTGTTCCACTGGGCAGAATATCAAACACTCCAGATATTGATTCCATTCTCTCCCATTTAATGATGCTGTCCCCGGCCTGCAGGGACAGCCCTGCCCCGGGCAGGGAGCAGCACGGGGCTGGGACACGCAGCTTCAGCCGGGCATTCCGAGCCTCAGGGCCTGGCCCATCCTGCGGGCACAGACCTGGGCTCAGGGGAGCACCAGGCAGGCAGGGCCAGGACCTGAGGTCAGCTTCGGTGACAGTTTTCATCCCTTTGCTCCCAAATGCTTTGACAGCCGAGTCCGTGTCACGGCACGGGGAAAAGCAACACGAGAGCTGTCCTGAAGGCTGAGCGTTCTCAAGCTCCTGGCACTTCCAGCTCTGCAGAGGACACAGAGGCACACGGGACGGGTCCTCAGTCCTGAAGAAGGGAAATTCAGAGCTGCATCCTGACCCCGACCTGGCAGAAATGAGGGCAGGGGACAATGCCCAACCCCACGGCATGTCACTGCTCCTCCAGACAGCTCTGCCAGGTCCATGCCACGGGCCATGTGTGTAAGAATAACCCCGTGCTGCTGTGAGTCAGCCTGAGCTGCAGCTCCCGGTGATGGGAGCGCTCCAGCAGGGGCTGCTGCCCTTCCACAGCGCTCACCCCGGCCACGAGCATCCCGTCCTGCTCCCCACAGCCCTGCGCAGCGGCGTCGGGCGCCTTTACCGGGGCAGGAGCGCTTTTACCGGGTCGGAAGCGCCTTTACCGGGGCAGGAGCATTTTACCGGGTCGGGAGCACTTTTACCGGGTCGGGAGCGCACCCATCCCGGCGGGAGGGGGAAGCAGGGCCCCGGTGTCCCGTCCCTGCTGCAGCTCTGCCCGCAGCGCCGAGCCGAGCACACGGGAACGCTCTTCCCAGCAGAGGGACTGAGAAATCCCTCTGCATCTCACACTGCCGCAGCTCTGTTTGCTGAGGTGGCTCAGCAATCCATGGAAATTAACCCTTGCAACTTAATGTCATATTTTATGACATCACTTCATGAGAAGTAAGAACACTGGGGAAAAAAAATCCTGAACATTTCTCACAGTCCTTAAGAAAATGAACAGGGGATCTGGGAGTAAAATCCAGTAGCTCTGATAGCATTTCAGAGGAAAGCCTGCGTTGTAGCAGATCTCATAACTACAACTCCCTCATTGCCTGTCCTGTTGGTTGGTCTGCAACCAGGTTAGTCTTAAACATGACTGAAAACATGGAGATGAAAAAGCATCTCCAATTTAAAACGAATTATTTATGTAAAACATCTCAAAACATAAAGGCATCTAATGCAACAGCCTGACTCTTTATCGTGCAAATCACTGCAAAAGATGCAAATGTGTAAATTCATTTCCTAGAGTTTTGTCTGGCTACAAATTTATGATCCAGCATAATCTCAGTCACATAGCCTTTAGTGTGACTGAGAGGTAGTAATAAACAGTGAGCTCCAGGTAATAAAAATCACAGGACNAAAAAAAAAAATCAAACCCCCAGACTAAACAAGCCCCAAAAAGTACAGTAACATGT
Organism: Aegithalos caudatus; assembly: GCA_013389925.1. Taxonomy (NCBI): domain Eukaryota; kingdom Metazoa; phylum Chordata; class Aves; order Passeriformes; family Aegithalidae; genus Aegithalos; species Aegithalos caudatus. Next base: position 5,395 of record WEIU01018696.1, on the reverse strand, counting down.
AAAGATGCCCATTTGCTCCTTGGCTCTCTCATACTGATACATGGCAGAGCTGGCATTTCCAAGCACAGCATCCAACACCTCTCGTGCATAAATGTGATATTTGCAGGAAGATTTTTGTGCCCTTGTTCACTGATTTCCTTGGAAGGATGCAGCTGTTTGGGGTGCAGCTCCCGAGACAGAGCTGAGCAGCTTCAGTGAGCCATCCACCCTCCTTAAACATGCTGACAGAACAGAGCTTGGAAACATTCTGTAGGAAATACTGTTCTGTGGCTGTGGTGACTGCTAAGAATTTTGGCCCTAGAGAATCTGGTAGGGTGATGGAAAGCAGATTGATTGCCCCTGTGGAGCTGAGAGAAGACAATGTCCACAAGGAAACAGCTCCTGGATGATGCTGGTACTGCACAAATGCCTTGATCAGGCAGAATACTCCAGAAGAAAGGCGAGAAAAAGGAAAATAAACCCCTTTAAAGTTTGTCACCAAAAGCATTCTTCTCTACAGCAAGTGCCCTCCCAGCACCAGCCAGGGAAACAACGTAACCTCTGTAAGGCTTACAAGGAATAACGCTCAATTTGCACAACACCAAAAATAATGTGATATCAAGGAATATGAAATATTCATAAGGTCTGCTCTAAGATGCACATCCCTGCTGTGTGCAGCACCACGCTCTGACACAGCCTTTGCAATCCCGCAATCCCACGTGCAGCACGGACACGGGGTTGTGTTAGCTCCAACTGGAGCTGGGAGAGCTTCTGCTGGCAGGGAACTTCTGCTGGCAGAGCTCCCCTGACAGGCAGGGAGCACCTGAGGAGTGCAGCTGGACACCTCTGCTGCTGTACACGCGTGCACACCTGCACTGGAGCAAACCATCCGTGGGAGCAAAGCCCAACGCCTGTGGATCCCTGGCACAGCAGTGGTGGCTCCCAAAGGCTCCAGGGAGCTCCTTCTGTTCCATCTGTAGGAACACATGCACAGCAGGGATGCTGCTTCCCAGACCCACACTGCACTCTGCTCTCTGGAGCTGCCCATTTCAGGGAGGTGCATTGGCCTCCTGAGCAGCAATATTAAACTCAGCAGCACCAGACACTGTCATGTATGGACATTTTGCATTTTAAAGCAAAACCAAGACACCTCCCACGGCACCTCAGCTTGCTCCTGCTCCTGCTGGGGCTGATCTGCTCCAAAGGAAAAGAGGACAGCAGGTGCTGGCAGCAGGCAGAGCCCCCATGGGAGCTGCAGTGCCTGTCCTCAGCACGTGAAATGGGCAAGCACCAGCTCCGAGTCACCAGCCTTTGGTGCTCCTTTCAAACAACCCAGCTGTAGGGAAAACACAAGGCAGCTAAGGAGAATTCCAGAGCTGTGGAGTTCTGCCCTAGAGCAGGACCCAAGTCTGCTTCCAGTACCTGTGAAATGACAACTCTGAGCTGTCCTGGGGCTGATCCAGCTCCAAACAACCAACGGCAGAATTAGCATCAAATTAAAATATATGCAAACAACATTAGCACAGAATTACAAGATTTGCTTAACCCGATGGCACTGAAATCTCTCCTTCTAGGGGAGAGGAAAAGCAGGAGTGGGCAAAATTGGGAACAAGACTATGGTGTTAATGCTGATGCTCTGAATTTTCATGTAAAGAGATGACAGGGTTTCAGCTGCTGCCTTAGCTCAGGAGGGGCCAGTTGCATGGCAGCACTGTGCTGGGACCAGGCACAGCTCTGCCTGGGCAGCCCTCAGAAGAGACCAGATCCAGTGCAAAGCAGAAGATGAACACAGCATTACTAATTACCAGTGACTGTGCCTCACCAGGCAAACTGCTGTGCTGTAGTCACTTCTGCAGTTGTTACACAGCAAGCGTTCCCTGCTCTTGCAAGTGGCAGCAATAACAGTCCAAGACAAGAATTCTGGAAGAAACTGGATACTGGAACACTACAGCCTTCTCCTAAGCATGCCTGAAAGCTGGTCAGCATCTGTCCACCTTTTTACAATAAAAAGGAAAAAGTGATACCCTGCTGAATATTGCCTGCCTCACAGAAAACAGCAATGTTCTAAAATTACCAAAAGCCAATGTATGAGATGACAGCATCTGGGAAGCAGAGCTGCCCTCCCATGTTCCTGGAGCACAGGGACAGGCTGGCAAGGGTGGCACAGCACAGCTCACACCCTCTGCCAGCAGGGCAAGGGCTGAGCCCACACCAGGGCTGCATTCACCTGGTACCAACCTCCCCACCTGGCCAAAGAGCTCCTGGTCACCACCTCAGCTCTCCTCAGCAGTCTGAGATGTAAAGCCTGGGTCCCCAGCCCCTCTGGGCAGGGCAGGCAGCTCACCCCAGTCCCTGGTGGGGGCTGGCACCTGCCCCAAGTGCAGTGAGCACAGCCTGGTGCCACCACGGGGCTCACCAGAGCTGAAGGCATCTGCTGGGGCTCAGCAACAGAGTGCTCCTGGCTTAGAGCAAAGATTTCCCATCAGCACAGACCTAAACCCCTCTTAAACTGCAATGCCAGTGTTTGTGTTCCTTATCTACTCTTCCTACTTTGTTTGTTTACTATTTACTTTGTTTGAACATTGTTAAATAGGTATTTGTACATCTGTTTTCCTCTAATGTAGCAACACCAGTCCTACCGTTCCTTGGTTTACTGCTGATGTAGTGGTATGAGGTCACGCTTTCACCTTAGTGAGAAACAACCACCAAAAAAAAAGTCTCTCTCCAGTAATTGCTACTTAATCCCCGACCAGGAAAACTAACAAGTTATTCTAAGATAGGCAAACCTTTGGGGCATTTGATTTTTAGAACAGCTGAGCACTGCGACACCGCAGGAAGGAGATCTCCAAAGAGAATTTTATTTTTGCTGCTCAGCAGCACGAGAGAGCAAATGCAGCGGGGCTGCCAGCTCCTGATCCAACCTGACACAGCCACAACCCAGGGCTGCTCACCCTCCCCAGCACTCGCTGCACATCTCATCCCTTAGCAGAATGCAATGTGAAAACTGACCCTTCCCCTCTGAGTATCAATACAAATCCTCTTTGCCATCCAGGTTAGCTCAGAATGGAGAGGTTACTGAAATGCCTCCTCCTATAGAAAATCAGTGCAATTAAACATTCCGTGAAAAATAGTTTGTTTTCGTTAAGAAACAAGCAAACAAAAAAAACAAAAAAAAAACAAAAAAACCTCTTTTGTTCAGTTTTGATTTTGTTTCTTCTTCCCTTAAAGCCTGGCTGTCACACAGAAATTCTTAAGCAAAAGCTGCAATTACAGCATGACAAAACACCAACAACAATGGTACGTGTGTGGGGAACACACGACGTAACAGCTAAGGACAGATTCTAGGAGTTGGAAAATAATTTAAATGCTGTCATGATACATTGACTCAAACCCTTCAATAATCCTCCTTTACTTTTTTAACTGGAGTCTATCATCTAAGCTATAACATGAGCTTAGCTATTTAGAAATTAGTAAATATCCAGTAAAAACGGCAAAACTTTTTGAATTCAGGATCTGTACAACAGCCCTACCATTCTCTGCTTTTCTATAAAAAACAGTCTCATTACAAAAAAGGAAGTTAAGCCTGTAGCAAAAGCAGACAGAACACACACTGCACACTAAACCTTTAAGTGAGATTCCGTATTATGCTCTGCATGCCAAGGGAAGTTATTAATACCCTACCCCACAGCATTCATTAGCTTGTTTGTGTCACAAAGTGAACCATTTCTTTACAGAGTATTTGATTAAATAACTGCTCAAAGTGACTTTATTTTAAAATCTCAAAAATCAGTTTACTAGAATTTTGAACGAGAACTTGATAGTCTTGTATTAGCTGTTGTAGAATAGCTACATTATAAGAAACATTGAAAATGCAATAAATTATAACATTATCAATGGCAAATGTGACATTGCTTAGACATGTAATATACACCCCCACCAAAGGCACAAAATGCAACAAAAGCAAACTGCAAGGAAGACAAGAATTTTCAAGTATAAATTTTCAAGAGTAAGTTACATTTGGTGTGTTAGAAATTTTTATATATATTAAAAAGGATTACACACGAATTGCAATGCACAATGCAGCGATTTCACTAGAAAATCTCCTTTAAAGCTTCTGTTTTCACAGCACATAATTTGTACTGAATAAAGTGGGGAAACCCTCCAGTGCCAGATGTCTGAGAACATCAGTAAATTCTCTGCCAAATAAAAAGAATTTGGTCCTTTACTACCAGATATCGATCAAGTATTTAATCAGTGCAAGAGCTCTGTATGGGGACATATTTCAAAAGTTTTCCCAACACACAAAACACCGCAGGAATCCAAGGACCTGCAAAGGCAAATAATCCTCACATGCGACTTTCCTTGGTGCTGCAAGAGAAGGTTTAAAGTAGAGGTGCGGGATCATTGTTCCGAGAACTGAGAATGCAAGAACTGTGTTTTCAGCCCTTCTTGGGATAACCACAAAATATTCGGGCACGAAACCACGGAAAGGAAAGCTGGCGACATCAGAAAAAGCAGGAGTGTGGTTTGACAGAGGGAATCCATCAGTGTGCATGTATCACCCTGCGGTGTGTGCGAGGAAAGTTACGTGCGGGCCGTTCTCCCTTCACACCGCGGAGAGCTCCGCTCGGGCCGGTAAAAACACCGCGGGAGGTGCGGGAACGCGGCAGCGCATCCACGCGGGGAAGCGGCTCGCCCTGTGCGAGGAAAGTTACGTGCGGGCCGTTCTCCCTTCACACCGCGGAGAGCTCCGCTCGGGCCGGTAAAAACACCGCGGGAGGTGCGGGAACGCGGCAGCGCATCCACGCGGGGAAGCGGCTCGCCCAAAGCGCTACCGGGCGGGCAAACCCCG
>WEIU01018695.1:44724-69619 GCA_013389925.1 Aegithalos caudatus | reverse complement strand
CTACCTGGCTAGAGGCAGGACCCTCTAGCCCTGGCTATCATTCCCTCCCTGGACATACATTTTAGAGGTTCCTTCAAGGGGATCTGACATATCATCCCCTCTTCTGTTATACCTGGCAGCTTAGTCATGGGAGGCTGAGGCTACCTTCACTTTAGTAGAACTCCCTCAGTGTTTTCCTCTTTGTGTTGATGCACCTGTGCTGCCGGGACAGAAGTGGGTTTCCCATCCCACCTTCTCATGTCTTCCCCATGGTCGTACAGAAAGAACCATAGGTGAGTTAGTGGGGTGTACGCCCTCTCCCTAGCTGAGGGATGTCATGCTCTGACTTTGGGGCCTATGACTTGCACTTCTGCCACACTGCTCTTCCTCACCTCCTCCCTCACTTCCCTAAACTCCTCTTTAAACTCCTTTTTGAGGTCTTTAACCACAGCAGAGACATGGGCATGCATTGGACCATTGACCATACTCTCATAATACCTGACCCTGTTGGCACCAGAACCCACTGTTTCTCAGTTGTCTTTGGCATTAATCATTGCAATGATGGTGGTATATTGGGATTTCCCTAGATTTGTCATGTTCCACAATATTTGCCCTGTGCACCTGACTTTGTCAGGGTCATTATCATGCTCTCCGTCCCTTCCAAAGAGCACCTCTAATACTGCCACTTCTCTCACCTGTTGGATCTCCTCCTCAAGTGTGGACCTGATTTTCTGAGTCTGGAGGATTTTAGCCTGCTAGTGGCTACAGATTTCTTCCCAAGGGAAGATTTCTCGCAAATGGTGTAGTGGCTAGCATTGCTGCCTTCAAAGCTGTCGACCCGGGTTCAATTCTCAGTCTAGACAAAACCCATTGGTGAAACTAGAGAGACAGCCAAACACACAGCTGTGAGAAATCGTTTTGAAAAAGGAGAATTGTTTACAGAAAAAAAAGCTCTCCCGAGAAATCTTCCCTTGAGAAGAAATCTGCAGNCGAGAAATCTTCCCTTGAGAAGAAATCTGCAGCCACTAGCAGGCTAAAATCCTCCAGACTCAGAAAATCAGGCCCACGCTCAAGGGTCTTCCACTGCATTCTATGATAGTACTCCTGCATTCTGTCTCTGGGAACAAACCTCTCTCTTACACTCATTAAAAGCCAGTCTCAGAGAGAAACGGGCCCTGGCTCCCTCCCAAATACCTGATTCACACCTGTGTCCTGGGTCAAGGATCCCAAATACCTTGCCTCGCCACTATCCAGTTAGATGCCTGTACCCGTAATGTCCCAAATCCAAAGTAACTAGGTCAAGTAAGCCTAGTGCCCCCGTCGCACAATGTCTTTTCGCATATTGCAGAGACTGTTGTACAACAGGGACTCAGTGATGATTTCAGGCTTCGGCTCCCCTGCTGGTTGTGAGGGCCCTGATTCCCCATCATGATTAACTGGGTGCACTGATTTGGTCTTATACTTCCTCCACTGCACAGGGGCGACTGCTGCTGGCTGTGACTGCTCTTCCAGTTCAGCTGGGACCTGGATGGTTGTAACATCTGTGGGTTCCACTTCTGCACCATCAGACTCTCCCTCTGAGGCAGGGGAAGGGTTTCTCACCAGCTGGGGAAGTGCATTCTTTCAGCGCCTGGCATACCTCTCCTCTATTACCCCCATCTAATCTGGGTGGTTCATTTCCAAGATGGGCTTTTAGGCAGGGTCAGGCTTTTAGGCAGGGTCAGGCTGTTGGGCAGGGTCAGGCTGTTTGGCAGTGTCCAGGTCAGGGGTGGCATCCCTAGTCTTTGAGGTAGATTGAGTCATTACCCATGGCAATCTCACTTTACCTCTGTATGCTAAATAGAATAGGCCTATCAGCAGCGCCAGCCACTGTACAATATTGTTAGTATTTAGGGAAGATCTAAAACCTTCAAAAGCTGGTGGGGTAGGCCCAAAGAAATGGGTGAAGGGTTGGGAAAAACCTTCCCCTGGTGTTACTTCCTCACAAGAAATACCATTATTAATGTAACCCCATAAACATACATGTAGTTTGTGATAGCCATGTATCCATGTGCCCACCTTCCAGAGGAAGTTAAAAATCCATGAATTCATCACCTTATTGACCCCTAGTGCAAACTGGATAACAGCCACAGTAGCCTTAGTCATAGGACCCATGTTTAGATAAAAAGATGCAAATGGGAAAAATATAGCCACAACCATGTGCCACCTGAACCAGGGTAAGCTGTACCACATGGTGCTGCCCAACAGGGTTTCTATATTCAGCTCACAAAAAATTAGTTTACCTAGGAACTGTTATTCCTTTTTCTCTGTTTCCTCTCGATGCACTCAGTCCCCATGTTGGGTGCTAAGATCTTAGTTTAAAAGACAGGTGTCTGACAAGGAAGGTGGGAACTTCTCTTGGAATTGAGAATATGACCCCTTCCCTCTGAATTATTACAACTTTGAAATTAGGGTTTGTACTAGTTTGAAAGCAAAGCAGTGGGAGATCCCACGTCAGAAATACAATTTAATAGGAAAATTAAAATAAAGGCAATAGTACAAAAACACTGACAGAGTCAGAATACAACCTGACACCCTGTTGGTCAGGATGGTGGTAGCAGTCCAATTAAATGGTGGCTACAGTCCCTTTGGAGTGATAGATGTGGTTCTGTTGAAGCAGTCATTGTGTAGAAGGGTGTAGTTTTCCTCTGAAGGTCCAGTGGTGGTGCAGAAGGGTCTGGTTTTCATCTGGGAATCCAGGGGAAAAAGGCTGACTATGGTGTTCCAAATCTCACATTATATCCAGGTAGGAATGCTTGGTTCCTCCCCCTGGGTGGGGCATCTCACAATGGAATGATGTAATTTTATCAGTCATGCAGTGAGACTTAATTGCCAATTAACAGAAGATATCACCTGGAGGGAGGATGGGTCACGGAAGAGATAAAGAACACTGCCTCATCTGGTTTTAACAGATGGTAATAGAATACATACTTTTGGTTGCATCTTACATTGCAACCTAAGACAGGGGTTTTCAGGCAAAGATATGGGAAAAGGAATAACAGTTCTTTATTAGTATGTACGTGTATAACAAGACAAACAAATGACAACAATGGCAGCAATGACAAACACAAACAAACAGAAAACCCAGTAAACAGTCTCTTTCTTGCTCTTTAAGTAATTTCCCCTTTGGTGTAGTTATGTGATTTATTTTTAAAAATATGGATATTGATCTAGTATCAATACCCAACTGTGACGGACAAAAAACTCTCCAACAGTTTAAAGTTAGAAAGTGTATGTTTATTACGATGCTGGGCAGTGTGCGAGACAGCTCCCAAATACACACCGCGATTTACAGAAGATCCCAAAGTCCTTTTATTTACAGAAGAATACCCAAAACACAAATGCATATTCATAACCCAGGTAATTCCCATTCTCCACTTAGTATGGTAATTAGCTAAAAAGCTATTAGGCATGCATAGTTTGTTCCTTGAAATGGGTCAGTGGTCTCTTTTATGGAGAGGGGATGTCAAAAGAGGAAGTAGAATGAGTCTTCCTTGTTCTGACCTTTCTACCTTTTCAATGCAAATGTGACAAATAGCCTCTGGTAGGACTCCTAGTTTCCTGTCTTCAATGAGTTTCTGGGCACAGGAGGTTTGCAATTGTCTTATGTTCCTAAAATCTATTTAACAGATTCCCTGTTTGTCATTACAAGCACAGCTAAACAAACATAAAGTTAACAAGCAATTAGTTACCAAGATCCAGGATAGTTAGCTTGGATCCGCTTCCTTTCAACTAACTACTAACTTTTAATTTTATCTACCTATTTTAATTCCATCAAAGCTTATCACCAGCTAAAATCTTACCTTCTCTAAAATCCTTAATTCTTGGAAGTTTGTGTCTTATATGGTCACAGCTGGCACGGGTGCTGGTGGGCTCCCAGTGGGAAGGGCAAGTGCAATGATTCCCCTGCAGCCGCAGGGAGTGCTCCAGTTTGAGCTCAGAGACCACGTGGTTAATGGTGGCTTGGCTGAGATGGGAAGTCATGGCTGGCAGCTGGTCATGGTTGCTGAGCTACCNAAACAGCTGGGAAAAAAAAAAAAAAAAATTAAGCAGATTTGCAGTGCAGGAAAACCGCAGCAGACTACGATCTCGGAGTCCAACACACAGGAGTGGCCATGGCAACACGCTGCAGGCAGAGGGTCCAGAGGGAGCCGATCCCAGTATTTCGGCACCACATGGGCTGGTTCTGAGCTCTGAGCAGCCAGGCGACAGGGAAGCAGGCAAACAGCTCCTTCATCCTCAAAACGTGGAAACCGGACTGACCAAAAACCCAGCCTCAAAACTTCCAGGGTAGCCCCCTACCTTTTCTCCCGTGTTATCACTTGCAACCCACCCTCAGCCAGGGCCATTTCAATGGAATGTTGTAGCACCCAGCTACATCTTTGTTTTCTTAAGTATTGGTATTGTTTCCTAGTAACATATGGGAAAAAATTCCATGAGGGAAAGAAACAAGAGGAAAAATCCTGATCCCCAACAGCCTCCTTGAGATACTGAAAGGCTGCAATAAGATTTCCTCAGAGCCTTCTCTTCTGGTGGCTGAACAAACCCAGTTCTTTCAGCCTTTCCTAGTAAGAGAGGTGTTCTATTCCTCTCATCATATTCATGGCCCTCCTCTGGACTCAGTCTTACTGAAAACCATGAAATAAACTCTCCAACCAATTGGCTAGGTTAGAAAGCCAACATTAATTAGCAGTGCTGGATGTGTGGATTGGTCCTCAAAGCATATATGCCGAGTAACTTAACAGACCAGGTTATATTCCTGAAACTAATATATATTCATCACATTTCCTGAATACATGCATATATGCTAATTATTTGTGTGGAGTTATTTGGATATGATTTCAGATCTGATGAATTTTTTCTCCTTGAGACTATCTCAAATATGTGGTCAGGTCATAATGTACTTCTTATCATTCTTTGACCCACAATCCCATTCTCAAAACTAAGATATCAGCTACTACATATTAATCACTAATAGAAGTAAACAACGAAGCATTAGCTGGTGCAAGACTTTTTAGTCGTAGAGATAGGGAGTTAACACAAGGCTGTGATAATCTCTGGCATTTGTACTAAACACTGGATGGTACAAAACTAAGCATTAACCATGACTATAGGGAACACACACTTGTCAAAAGTTAAAAGAATTTTCCAATATCTTCCCCCACTGCTGCATAGACTTCTTAAAGAAGTACAACTTGTTCAGTAACAACTCCAACTCAAGGAATAACCTTCCTGTGCTGAAGACCCCAGAGCAAAATGCAGTACTCCAGGTGGGGTGCCATGAGAGCAGAGGAAACTTGTTTTGGTAGGTAGAGTCCAAACAAATTAGCCCATTAAAAAAAGGAAAAATCCATTATGCACAAATTTTGTGTTTTGCATCAGTGCTATTGGTAGCTGACATGCGGAAAAGCTCTAAAACTCAGAGTTTTAAAGTAGGTATGTAGTTTATTCAGTGCTGGATGCGATGTGGGATAGCTCCCAAAGGTATGTGCAGCCCCTTGCTCANTGACCCCTGCTGCCTTGCACATGCTCACTGATCCCCTGGTCATAGTCCAAGCTATGAAACCAGTCTTATCTGGTCCTGGGGGTCTGAGGAGCCTCATTATCTCAGCACTTCTGATAATCTTGTATTCTTGTCTCCCATTTGGTAAGCATCCTTCAGACATCCCTATTGTTCTCACACAGTCCTGCCTCTTCTCTCCCTAGGCAACTAACACAGTACAAAGAGCAACAAGTATTAAGCAATACACACCATCTGAATGTCTATTGTTATTAAATATCTTCTAATTTCTATTATTAATATCCTCTAGTTTCCAATCTCATGTTTCATAGCTTCCCTAGCAAGTGGGCCACAAGGTTTAGTTAAACTCATAGGCACAGTACTGATGCCTAGTAGATTAAACATCACAGGCTGTACTCTCTGTAATGTCATTGTATATTATCTTTTCCCAGTAAGTGGAGCACTAAGCTCATTTTTTACAAAGTATACTCTGCTTACAGGGCTTCCAGTAGGCTTGTATTGATTATTTAATTGATGGAGCACTCTGGAAAGTCTCATATCTCATTGATCTTTGTGTGGTTTGAGATTCCTTTTCAATAAGCCATTAGCATTTTATACCATCCCATTTGATTGAGGGTAGTATGGGGTATGGAATATCCATTTAATTTCCTTTTATTTTGCCCAATAATTCACTTCCCTACACAAAGAATGTGAGCCATTATCACTTTGGATAACATCAGGAGTAATTAATTTGTGAACAAAAATTTTAGCCCTTGCACTGTGTCACTGATTTTTTTTCTGACACTTAGTCACTATAAGCAAGCCACTACTTCCACTCCTTTGGGGATGTATTGATATATATTGATATATATACATGTCACTGTACCTGTGCAGGCCTCTTTGGGGGTCTCTGGTAGTCATTTGGGGAGGTTCCCCCACTCAGTTTTAAGCAAAGTTCAGTTCAGGATGTGTAAAATGCCAGGCTGAGTGCCAGTTCTGGTTCGCTGTCATCAGAATCACCCCAGATTGTCACAACTGGACACAAAAGAAAGATGCTTGACTCCAGTCAGAAGGCAGAAGAGCATCAGAAGACTTTATTGTCTATTTTTTACCACCTTTTATAAGGTGTTCTGATACAGACTTAGTGTGATTGGTGAACAGGATCGACACCTCTCTAGTTCCATTGGTTAAGCTTAGAGAAACACAAAGGCACAGCTGTACAGAATTGTTTTGAGAAAAAGAGCAATTGTTTACAAGATTGTCCTGAGAAAAAACCTCCCAAGAAACTCTCTCTTAGGAACGTTCAGCAAGCTGTTAGCAGGCTAAAAATTCTTAGATTCAGAAAACCAGGCCCACACCAGATATCTCCATCCCAATCTTCAGGGGACACCACTAGTTTCCTAATCTGTAGGACCTTAGGGGAATGAGTAACCTGTAAAAGCATCATTTCGACCTGTTCTCACAACTTTTGTGTTTTTTACTTTTCTTCCTGTAATTGTTTTTGCAGCTTTTTGATTTTTGTTATTTTTAGACAGCAATAACTCAGTTGCCTTCCTACCCTCTATTTCTTTCTATCCTGCTCCTTCTTTAGTCTATTCTCCATTTCTTTGATGCAGCCCAGGATACCGTTGGATTTCTGGGTTCTGAGTGTACACTACCAACTCTCTTTGGGCTTCACGTCCATCAGTACCCCCAAGTCTTTCTCCTGAATCCATTCTCCACCCAGGCTGTATTTGTGTTGGTAGAGGGAAATGGGCAACTGAACTGATACAACCAATATGATTGAGCAGAAGTCGTTTATTGTTTACATTAAGCTACAGTTATAGATTCTAAGGCTGCTTGTTCACGCGTTCATCATTATTTGATTAGACTCTCTGTCTTGTCCATCCGTCTAGCACGCACCCTCCAGGAAACATGATTGGTCCCAGGTTATTGCTCTGTGGGCCTCCTTTATCTAGGTCTTGCATTCCTGGTATTCTATTTCTCAAGCTCTTCATTTCTTATTTTAGCCCTGTTTTCCTCAGTAACCTTGACAAATTCCTGAGGGTTCTGATAACAATAACGAATACCTACAGGTGGTAGTTTGGCTGGAGCACTTTGTATTCCAAGTTATGTAGGTACATTGCTACATATTTGCGCTTGGGATTGCCCTGACTCAGGTGCGGGACCTTGCACTTGGCCTTATTGAATCCCATGAGGTTTGCACAGGCCCACCTCTCAAGCCTGTCGAGGTCCTTCTGGATGGCATCCCTTCCCCCCAGCATGTCAACTGCACCACACAGCTTGGTGTCATCTGCAAACTTGCTGGGGGTACACTTGATCACCCTGTCACCAACAAAGATGTTAATTTTAATTAACAGTATTTTAATAAGGATCCTTATTGGTGCACCACTTTGCCAAGGTGGAATGCGCCGCAATGCACCCAAACGATAGATCGCATATACAATTTATAGACCTTACAAATTAGTATATCTAACAAGGATGCCCCAATGGGAGGCCTGGATGAATGGTGTGATATTCCCCTATTTGAGGAATCCCTCCCTGGATGGGCCAAATCTCTAGTTTACAGGATATGTTCTAGACACAACCTGTGTTTCCCAAGATGATGTAGGGTTTTCTGGCGTCCTGCTACAAGGTCTATAGGATGTTTGGTCTCCTGACCTAACAAAATACTACGGCTATGCTAAGTTATCAGACTTAAGGAATTACAAGTATGCATGCTGAGAATACTGAGGATACATAAAAGTTATATTAAAGGTATATAAAAAAGAAAAAGCAAAAAATCATCTTGGCATCAGTTCTAGTCCTGGAACTTTTATACATTTTGACTGTCTAATTGTTTGAAGAAATTAGGAGACCATGGCAAATCAGCTGAAAAATAATAGCATGATCCTTTTCTTATCAATGTAATTTTTTCTTGTTTCACAATTTTTAATTTTAATTTGATCTATTGTCCTTAATTATCTATGGCAAAGGTACGTTGCATTGCTGGTATACAAGTACTGAAGCATGTAATTAGCAAAGCAAGTGGAGCTATGCTATTGTAAAGAACAAAAAAGCAGAAATAGGAACATTTAACTAAAGGAAATGCTGGCTAAATATTAAAGAAAAGTTCTTGAGTGTTTGATTTTTTATATTGTGGTGACCCAAAGAATTAAGTGGTAGGTCAATCACTTGAGTGGTTTCAGAATATGCTGGGTATTACACGGTATCAAAAATATGGTTTTGGGAGAGGTTTCTCTAGGAGGTCAGGAAATTTTTGTCTATCTATTAAACAGCCACTACTGGAAAATTTTGGCACTGAAAACCTATGCCTATTATGCCACAGTGCTAAAGTATACTTGAATTTGTCACATTTTGTTTAACAAAACACAGAGCCAGTCTTAGGAAATAATTTCATCTCAACACTTTATTACTTCTCCAGTCTATAGAAACATAAATAACTGGTTCACATTACACTTCAGTTGTTTCAGGGGGCATTATGTCAGGATCAAAAGCATCTGCAAGTTATTTAATCTGCAAATTATTGCTTTTCTTTCAATGTATTAGAATGAGCTACTTGTCTGTGTTCAACAAGAGCTATAAATACTGGTTCAATTTTAAGTAGTTGCAAAGATTTGTAGATCCCAGTAAGATAAATATCTGAAAGTTTCCTTCTAAATGGTGCTACAGGTTAATGGTAGTGATAGAACCTGTGAAAATTATTTTACATCAGCGCTTTCTCATTTTAAAAAAGCCCATAACTTTTAGAATACTTTGGTGGCTCCAGAAAATATATACTTTGACTTTAAATATTCAGAGGAAAATGAGTTCTTAAATTCATGCTGGTTTATATCCTGCATATTCAAATGTCTACATTAAATTGGCTCTGTGACTTTCCATGCACAGGTATCTTCTAGATGTGCTCATTTGGTTCAGATGTTAGCTGCCCTGTAATATTTTTTTAAACTTGGCAGAACTTTGACACATAACTAGGGAACAGTATTGTTTTCAGATGTTGTTGCAGCTTGCAGCTCTGTCTCTGGGGTCCGCCTTGCCTGGCTGACCACCCAGCAGCCTTGGCTGCGCTCCAACAACACCTTTGTGTGGGTACTTGGCTCTGCAGCACCGTTACCTTCACTGTCACGGCCGTGGTCAGAAGGAGTGGACTCTCACCCTCGTTGCATTGGGAGCAGGTCTTTTATTTGGGGTACACAGGGGAACCCTGGTCCCAGGTTCGGAGCTTCCCAAGAGAGCGAGAGACCCCGAACTTGAGCCCCTAGGGGGCTTTTATCAGCACAATTCCAAGGGGTGGGTACAGGTTGCAAACCAATAAAACAAAGCCAGGTGGTACATGCCAACAGCATTACTTAAACATGAACAAATCAAGCTAAATTGGGGTGGGGTGTTTTGGGGGTCCACCAACCACTGGCCTAGCCGGTAGACCTTGGGGATGATTGATGGATACAGGGGAAAAGATACATTACAAAGGATGGGAAGGGGATGATCTCGGGGGGGGGACCAATCTGGGCGAAGGCCTGGGTTGTCTTGGAAACCCTTATCAACTTCTGATAAGGACAGGGGGCCCAGCTTACAAACTATCTAACCAGCTAAACTAAAATTACAGTTTACAATAAATGCTATTATAACACTTATAAAATAAATCCAAACAACGCTACAGATGTTGTTCAAAGGATATGGTAACATTATCTTAAGGTGTTTCATCCTTCCATTTATGAATGGGCATCCTATACCTAAAGATCTGTAAATAAAATTTGAAGCATGCTATAGGTCAATATGGCTTAATTTGTCCTCTTTTTCTTTGTTTAGAATTACAAAGGGCTGTGAAAACACCATTATTGTTACCTCCTCTAGCTATTACTAAAATACTGAAGTGCTGAGTAGCCACAAGTACATCAGGACAAAGGCTTCTCTAACAACAAAGGGAACATCACAGCGTGTGGCTCATATACCACAAGACACTTAGGCAATATATTCCTATACCCACTCATCTTGCCTTGGAGCACTGCTACATGCTAACACAACCCTCGTGTTTTGCTTCCATATGGCACAGCTATTGACTGTGGTTGATTAAATGAAGTCCCATAATACCATGATACCAAAATCAGCCAGATAGAAACTTTCTAGCACAGTTTTGAGTATTAGAAATCAGGCATTCTTTATAAGAGCATGCTGGTCACTAAGAGGATCCTTCCTCTATGTGCTGGTTTGAAAGCAAAACCAGTGAGAGACTCCAAGTCAGAAAATACAATTTAATAGGAGGAATAAAAGTGAAATAAAATAAATGCAAATAATACAACCTGACACCCGGTTAGTTAGGGTGGTGGTAGCAGTCCAGATTAAGTGGTCTTGTTGAAGCAGTGATCCCATAGAAAGGTCTGGTAGCTCTGGTCCTCCAGGAGTCCAGAAGGTAGGGGCTCCCCCATGCTGTCCCAGATTATATCCAGGTGGGAATGCTTGGCTCCTCCCCCTGGGTGGAACATCTCACAATGGGCTGATATCATTCTATGAGTCATACAATGGGTCCTTGATTGCCCATTAAACAGAGAGAGCTCCCGGAGGGGGTTACCTATGAGTCATGTGGCAAGGCATTGATGGCCCGTTAACAGAAGATAGTCTGGAGGGAGGGGGCAAGGGAAAACACTGCTCCACCTCGTTTCAACAGCTCATGAAGATGGTGATAGAATACATACTTTGGGCACATCTTACATTGTAACCTAGGACACTCTAATAGAGTGCCCTGAGCGTCAGGTGAACAGGTTTTATAATACACACTGATTGCATATTCATTAGCTATCCCTGCTTACTTGACTTTATTTTACATAGTTGCACCCCTTATCAAAAGTCTTTATATGGTTCTTTGGGGTCTGTCTGCAAGTTGGGTGTCCTTTTTAGGTAGCTGTTCCTTGCACCCTGCTTTTGAGTAAGCGTAATATCTTTGTTTTGCATAACTTCTACTTTGTCAGCCTTGCAGAGCTGAGCTGGCATCCTGCTTGTGTTTTGCATGACTTCTGTTTGCCTAAGTTACATCCTTTATTTCTCCAAGGCTGTGCTGTTCTGTTCTACTGTCCTTGATAAGAGTAAAATGTTGTTTTGTTCTACTATCCTTATCAAATGAGCAAAATACTGTTTGTTCTACTGTCTGTATCAGCTGTTATTATTTTACTTCTTTTTTTCCAGCTTTAACAGAACATTGTTGATCTCATTCAGGTCAGGCACACTGTCAGAGCCCAGTCTTGACACATCAATGACAACACATATCAGAATAGTCAAAAGCTTCCAACGTAATAAAAACTGAAACGAAGTGAGTCTTTACATGGAATATTCATCCCCAGAGCTCAGCTGTGTTATTAGGGCAAATGCTAGTTTTCCATTAGAAAACCATGCAGGTTGCTTTAATTTCCCCTTCAGTCTTCAGAGAGAAGATATTGTCCCTTTGCCCTTTCTGCCAGAATCATCACGTCACACCACATCATCTGCTTCCTCTGCAAATAGGTTATTCTGAATTTAATTTGTGTGGGAATGGCATTGATGGGGAGCGAGTTAGCACTGGTGTCCATCTGGGATGGCAGGAAGGACTGATGGGAAGCCCTCTGTTGAGTAGCGTGTTGCCTACAGCATGCATCCCCATAGGCTGTTGCACCAGCATAGCCAGTAAGACGTGTGTCATTAGTGATCCTTGGTTAAACAAGACTTGAAGTAGGACTTGCTTGCTTTCCCTTGCTATTCATTTACATTTTGTTTTTGCACAAAATTGGCTGCAACACAATCACCATAAAAAGTGGGCCCCATGATCATGATGCTTGATCAGCCTGAAAAGATCAAATGTGTAAGTTAGGAACCTTTTCAGTCATTTCTCTAGAAAATGTTACAGATACCATCCCGATCTCAATAATTCTACCATAAATGTCATCAATATTTGGCTGCGTAGGTGAGCAATGGGATTTCATGGCTGTGGGAACTAGGAAAATGCATATGGAAATCACCCTTTAAGCAAATGTCGTGTGGTCCAATACTTCTTTGTATTGGACTGATTCTGAATCAAACAGTAGCCAAGTCTCCTTATTTATATCTGGTTTTAATTTGAAACTTCACTTAATAAAATCAAGGATGAGGAAATACTTACAGATTTTTTTTTTCTAGAAGTCTTTAGATAGGATTTTAACCTAGTTTACAGAAACTAGAGGTGAATATAATCTAGTTAGTCAACTCCTTCTGTGCAACCTGGAAAGGTCTTCCTTTCCTTTGACGTGTCACAAAAATATTTTGTCCAATGTGTAGAGATAAGCTGCAAAAACTTGGTAGAGTTACTTTAAAGCAATCCCAGATCTTCTGTGCAAGTCTCAGATTCTCCCACTTCATCTGTAGTTTAATGTGTCTCGGTCTCTTGCCAGTTTGTAAAAGGCTGTTGCTGCTTTCTACTCCCACACTATGATACTTCATTTCTGTTTGATAAAAGTCTTTCTGAGGGAGACTGTCCTTCATTCCAGCTGAGCATCTGAGTATCAGCCTGAGAAGTAAGCCTGAGTTACTCTTATAAAAATAAACTACCAGTCCCCCACCCTGTAAGATAATCAGTTATTGATGCCAAGGAGTGGAAGAGGGAGGCAGTCACGCATGAAGCTCTAAGTAGGCACATTTACATGGTCAAGACCACTACACTGTCCTCTGAAATTGTGCAAAGTATTTGACATTGTCATTCATGACATCCTTGTCTCTAAACTGGAGAGACGTGGATTTGACAGATGGACCACTCTTGCGGTGGATAAGGAATTGATATGATGGCTGCTCTCAGAGTTTTGGTCAACAGTTTGATGTCCAAGTGCAGATCAGTGATGAGTAGCATTCCCCAGGGGTCAGTATGGGAACTGATGCTGTTTAACATCTTTGTCAGTAACATGGACAGTGGAAGGAAATGTACCCTCAGCAAGTTTGCCATTGACACCAATCTCTGTGGTGCAGTGAACACTTTGGAGAGAAGGGGTGCCTTTCAGAGGGACCTTGACAGGCTTGCGATGTGGGCCTCTGCAAACCTCATGAAATTCAACAAGGCCAAGAGCAAGGTCCTGCACCTGGGTCAGGGCAATTCCAAGCACAAATACAGCCTGGGTAGAGAATGGATTGAGAGCAGCTATGAGGAGAAGGACTTTTGGGGATGTTGGTAGATGAAGGCTTGACATGACCCATCAGTGTGTGCTTGCAGCCCAGAAAGCCAACTATGTTCTGGGCTGCATCAAAAAAAATGTGATCAGCAGCTTAAGGGAGATGATTTTACCCCTCTGCTCTTGAGAGACCCCACCTGGAGTACTGCATCCAGCTCTGAGGTCTTCAGCACAGTAAGGACATTGACCTGTTGGAGCAAGTCCAGTGGAGGGCCATAAAGATGAGCACGTCTCCTCTGAGGAAAGGCTGAGAGAATTGGGACTGTTCAATCTGGAGAAGAGAAGGCTCTGGAGTAACCTTCATGTGGCCTTTCAGTACTTGAAGGGAGCCTACAAGAGGACTGGAGAAGGAGTTTTTACAAGGGCATGTAGTGATGCCTTTTTCTCTGGTCCTAGAATTATGAGCCAGACACGGTTAAGGGATAAAAGGGCTTTTACCTTGGTATTTAATAAGGATCCTTATGGTACAACAATTTGTCAAGGTGGAATATGCTGAAATGCACATACCTGGTATACGGCGTATACAATTTTATAGACTTTGCAAATTAGCATATCTGACAAAGATTCCCAAATGAGAAGCTTAAATGAATGGTGTGACATCTCCCTAATCTAAAATATTCCCCCCAGATGGGGCTTGAACCTAGTTTACACAATATGTTCCAGAGAGAGTCTTGGTTTCTCAAGATAGCATAAAGTTTTCCAGCCTCCAACTGTGAGGCCTTTAGGATGTTTGGTCTTCTTGCCTAGTAGAATACTGGGATCAGGCTAAAGAATGAGTGTTGCATATAGGAAAAACATTCCGNAGGTGGAATATGCTGAAATGCACATACCTGGTATACGGCGTATACAATTTTATAGACTTTGCAAATTAGCATATCTGACAAAGATTCCCAAATGAGAAGCTTAAATGAATGGTGTGACATCTCCCTAATCTAAAATATTCCCCCCAGATGGGGCTTGAACCTAGTTTACACAATATGTTCCAGAGAGAGTCTTGGTTTCTCAAGATAGCATAAAGTTTTCCAGCCTCCAACTGTGAGGCCTTTAGGATGTTTGGCCTTCTTGCCTAGTAGAATACTGGGATCAGGCTAAAGAATGAGTGTTGCATATCGGAAAAANGCTAAAGAATGAGTGTTGCATATAGGAAAAACATTCCGAAGGGAAGGCCTTGTAAAATCATGGTTCAGGCCTGCTACTTCAGCTAAGCAGAAAAGAACTATGGGAAAGTGACTCAGCTGAATTAGAGGTAGAAAAACAAGTTATGTAACCATTGCATGTTCACATCATGGTGTATGGTGGTTGGTTGAATTATGTTTGTTTTGATTTAAAACTATGTAGCTGATAACTGGCTAATTGCTTAAAAAGTACGGGTTTTTGGAATAAAGCAACTCTCCTTTGCACCTGCCTGGGGACTCTACATCACTGTGGACCCTCGCCTCACAAATTATAAGTATGTATGCCAAGAATACTGAGAATACATAAAAGGTATATAAAAAGAAAAGGCAAAAAATCATCATGGCATCAGTAGTGATAGGACAAGGTGGGAATGGTTTCAAACAGAAAGGGAGTAGGATTAGATTAGATATTAGGAAGACTTTCGTTATTGTGGTGGTGGTTAGTCACTGGAGCAGGTTGCCCAGAGAAGTTGTGGATGCCCCATTCCTGGAATTGTTCAAGGCCAGGTTGGATGGGGCCCTGAGCCAACTGATCTAGTAGAAGGTGTCCCTGCTGATGTCAGGGGGTTGGAATGAGATCATCTTTAAGGTCCTTTCCAACTTAAACCATTCCATGATTCTATGAATTTTCCAGAGTGGTGTTTCTGGCCCATAAGACCACATGCCATGGGTATTCCTGAAGACATGAGCCAGCACAGTAGTTGCTGTGGCCATTGTGGTGTCCCTGCTGATGTCAGGGGGTTGGAATGAGATCATCTTTAAGGTCCTTTCCAACTTAAACCATTCCATGATTCTATGAATTTTCCAGAGTGGTGTTTCTGGCCCATAAGACCACATGCCATGGGTATTCCTGAAGACATGAGCCAGCACAGTAGTTGCTGTGGCCAGTGTGCACTGTCCTGGGTGACCTGAGGGCTGTTCCACAGTGGAACATATAAGTAGCTCTGGGAAAGCACTGTTTTAAACCACACTGGTTGAATTTAATATCTTCTTTTTCCTCTCTGTACTTGTAGGTCAGAAGATTCTTCACCACAGAAGTGATGTCTTAGAAACTGTAGTCCTAATCAATCCCTCAGATAAAGCAGTTAGCACTGAGGTAAGTCAGTCGGAAATATTTCACTGGATGTGTGTGACAGCTATAGCTGGTCTATAGCTGCACAGATAATTTGGCTTAACAGATACAAACTCGACCAGCCTAGTTTGTTAGAAGTTAGAGGTAAACAAGTCCCCAGGTATGGAAGTGATTGGCTGAATTCAAGCCTAAAGGGACCCCAGCCAAAACCTATGAATCATGGATGCACACATATAATTGGTCAAGTGAGCTGGGCGGTACTAAGACCTCAACCAATCACATGTGTATGAATGGGAAATTTGAAATCCCTATATAAGGGGCTGCCCATCAATAAACTTTGGCTGTTGCTGCATGAACTTCAGCGTGTGTATGTCACATTCCTGTCTCCACCATCAGTGACAGATGTGTCATAAAAGATCCATTAAGTGGACAGGTTGAGAGAACATCCTAACTGCAGACAAAAGGACATGTTAGAAGCAAATATCATCAAAAACATCAAAAAAGACCCTTGGTTTTTTCCTGTTTTCTTGGACTTCTGATAAAGCTTCAAAGACATAGGACAGAAATACACCACTTAGCCAGCACTCATTTCTTCATAACACACCAAATGCTTTTCTTGATGAAGTGAAGACAGCTGTGGTGAAACTACAGCTGGTTTTCTTCTGTTCCTCCATTGTTTGGTAGCTATGGCTGCCTTTTTTGCATATGCAAAAGTGCCTCAAAAGAAATCTGGTTCCTTGAGATAAATTTAGGTCCTCAAGAAGAATGACCATCTATGTGGTGGTAACGCTAGGTTGATCTATGTAATCTGTCCTTCAAAAACTGTATGATGTGATCAATGGACTCTGAAGAGTTCCCCGGAAGAGTTCTGTCAATTCCTCATGAACTTGCTAGAGTAGAGCCAAAGAACTGAGGATGTAGTTCAAAGAAAAAATTGACAAATTTAGCTAGTGATATTGAAGGTTGCAAAAAATAGTGAAAATTACATTGCTAGCCAGTGCTAAGAAGCACTGACATAGTACAATTTCTTTTGGGAAATGAAATGACTCTGTGTGGTGGTTTGACAGTTGCCAGATGCCAGGCAGCCACAAAATCCACTCACTCACCCTCCTCTGGTACAGCTGGACAGAGGAGAGAAAATTTAACGAAGGCTTCATGAGTTAAGATAAGGATGGGGAGAAAACACTCCAAGGGAAAAACAGGCTCAACGGAGAGATATAAAATGAATTTATTGCTAACAAAATCCAAGCAGGATGATGAGAAGTAAAATAAACCCTTAAAAACACTCTGCTTGCAGTACTTTGTCAAAAATTCTACATATTTACCAACATGAAGTGACTTCAAGCACAAACAGGAAGAAACTTTCATGGTTTGACCCCAGAAGCAACAAAGTACCATGTTGTTAGGATCCAATTATTAAAAGATGCCTCCACCCAAGTTAAAGTGCAAATGTGACCATATGCCAAAGTCAATAGTATGGATTTTATTTAACAGTAAATGGGGGAGGCCGGGGGAGAAAGAGAGAAAGAGACAGATTAAGTAGAGAGATAGCCATCACCATGTGAATCCCTGTGACATCCTGCTGGCCTTTCCTCCTCTGGTCTTTTCAGTGGTGGGGGTTCACTGGTTTTCTTCTGGAGGCACCACTTATACAGTCCAAGTCCCAGGTATCCACAGAGCATAGATGGTGTTCCCACAACTTGGGCTAGCATGTGTACAAGGACTTCCTTCCTTTCTCACAGTTTGCCATGGTAGGAATTTTTGTCCTAATAGGTTACATCTGCACTTATCACATGTTTGTACAGTACAATTTTGTCTGGTGTCCTAATTCCAAACATTCTCCTCTATTTAGGCCTGGAATTAACACCTTCCTGTTTGCCAGCTGTGACTGTTTTGGTGGCTTCTCTTATGGGAATTTCCTTCTTTGACAGTGTTTTGAGACATTTCACTGCATTCTTTAAGTCTTGACACATGTAGCCACTCACTCACTCCACATGGGTAAAGAGAGAATCCTTAGAAATAACAGTAAACCTCATGGGTAGAAATAAGAACAGTTTAATAATTGAAACAAAATAAAATACAATAAAATAATAAAAATAATAGTAACGATAATAAGAGCAATGAAAAGGAGAGAGAAAATAATAAAACCCAAGAGAAAGAAGTTATGCACAATACAATAGGTCATCATCTACTGACCAATGCCAAGTTAGTCCCCTCCTCGCCAGCTCCCCCCAGTTTATATACTTAGCATGATGTTCTATGGTATGGAATATCCCTTTGGCCAGTTCAGGTCAGCTTCCCCAAACTGCAGTCTCTATTCCTACACCTCTCAAGTGGATGGACTACAAGAGGGGAACTGGAGGAGCAAAGTCCCTCCCACTCTAAGAGAACATGAGGTCTGTGATAGCCTAAGGAACTTGAACAGATATAAGTCTATGGGACCTGATGAGATGCATTCCAGAGTCCTGAGGGAATTGACTGATGTAGTGGCCAGGCCACTCTTCATGATATTTGAAAAGTCATGGCAGTCAGGTGAACAAGAAAAAAGGAAAAATTGCACCCATCTTAAAAAGAGTAGAAAGGAGGACCCCAGGAACTACAAATCTCTTCTTTGTGCCTGGGAAGATTATGGAAGAGATGCTCCTAGAAGCTAAGACACATGGAGGACAGGGAGATGATTTGAGATAGCCAGCACAGCTTCACCAAGAGCAAGTCCTGCCTGACCAAGCTTGTGGCCTTCTATAATGGAGTGATTGCATCAGTGGACAATGGAAGGGCTACAGGTAGACAACAGAAGGGCTATAGATGCCATCCATCTGGACTTCTGTAAGGCTTTTGATACAATCCCTCACAACATCCTTCTCTCTGAACTGGATTAAAGAAGCTGTGAGTTACCCCAATAAGGTGGGAAGCTAGCCCAGTAACAATCAATCACCAATGTGGTTACATGTGTTCTCCTTTATTCACCTAAAATGGCAGGTTTTTATATGTTTCTATATTGTTTACATCTCAAGGTGTTTCTACATTGGTGTACAGCATAAAAAGAATGTAATCAAACACAGTTTACTTTATACTTAAGGTGGATAGAACATCAAAGTAAGACAATTATCAACTGTTACACAAAAAGCCTCTTCTCCTCCCTGCATACCTTAACACAATTTCTAACTGCGCCACAGATTTCAGCCTTGCTCAGGCCTCATACCAGGGGTCCCAAGCTGGGGCCCAAGCTGGGTTGTCCAAACTAATTCAGGGGCAAATCGTGCCCCTGCTCCCTAAGGAATTCTGCTACATTGGATATATGGATTTGATGGGTGGACTGTTCAGTGGTTGAGGAGTTGGTTGAATGATCACATCCAGAGGGTAGTGGTCAACAGGTTAATGTCCCGATGGACACTGGTGACAAGTGGTGTTCCTCAGGGATCTGTATTGGGACCAGTGCTATTTAATATCTTCATCAGTGACATAGACAGTGGGATTAAGTGCCCCCTCAGCAAGTTTGCAGATGACACCAAGCTGAGTGGTGCAGTTGCCAAACCTGAAGGACAGGATGCCATCCAGAGGGACCTGGGCAGGCTTGAGAAGTGGAACCACGGGAATCTTATGAGGTTTAATAAGACCAAGTGCAAGGTGCTGTACCTGGGTAGGGGCAACCCCTGGTATCAATACAAGCTAAGGGATGAATGGATTGAGAGCAGCCCTGCCAAGAAGGATTTGCAGGTGCTGGTGGATGAGAGGCTGAACATGAGCCAGCAGTGTGCACTTGCAGCCCAGAAAGCCAAGCATGTTCTGGCCTGCATGAAAAGAAGCATGACCAGAAGGTCAAAGGAGGTGATTCTGTCCCTCTGCTCCACTCTTGTGAGACCCCACCTGGAGTACTGCATCCAATTCTGGAGCTCCCGACAAAAAGGATGTAGACCTTCTGGAGTGAGTACAGAGAAGGGCCATCCAGAAATGCCAGTAGGATGGGATGACATCCAGAGGGACCTTGACAGGCCTGAGAGGTGGGTAAGTGCAGACCTTATGAATTTCAACAAGGCAAAGAACAAGGTGCTGAATATGGGTCAGGGCAATCCCAAGCACAATATAGGCTGGGCTGATGTGGACTTGGGGTTGTTGATTGACAAGAAGCTTGATGTGACCTGAGAATGTGCGCTTGCAGCTGAGAAAGCCAACTATATCCTGGGCTGCATCAAAAGAAGAATTGCCAGGAGATTCAGGGAGGTGATTTTCCCCCTCTGCTCTGCTCTCAAGTGACCCCACCTAACCTAGAGTACTGTGTTCAGCTCTGGGGTCCTCAGCACAGTAAAGTCATCAGCCTGTTGGAGAGTGTCCAGAGGAGGACCATGAAGATGAGAGGGCTGGAGCACCTCACCAATGAAGACAGACTGAGATAATNCTGAGATAATTGGACTGTTCAGCATGAAGAGAAGACTCCTTATAGCAGCCTTTTGGTATCTAAAGGGAACTACAAGAAAGCTGGAGAGTGACTTTTTACAACAGCGTGAAGTCATAGGACACTACATACGATATATGATAAAAAGGCTTGGTGAGGTCATGGCGGTCAACCCATCACACTTGCAAAAAGTTTACTGAACAGTACAGAAGTATACTGAATATATGGATTTTTCTTAGCATGCAAGTAAATCTCCCTCTGGAGGGAAATAGTAATTATTACTAGCTATAGTGAGGGTAAAATAAAATAACAAAGCTCTAGTTTAAAATATTTACCACTTATTTCAAAATGCAGTTGTTTATTTCTCCATTGCAACTTCCTTTGAGCCATCAGGCATCTATATAATTTATTACTGTTTTGAAAATGGTCCTGGGCTGGTACACTTAAAAAAGTTATAGTGCCCATAGTTAGTGGCATCATGAAATGTAAACACTACATGTGACTGTATCTGAGTGCTTGATTATCATTATGGTGAAACAAAAACATCCTTTAGCTTTGTAGGGAATTGAACAGAACGACAGTCTAAATATGCAACTTTTATGTGTGATTTAAGGCTGTTACTTTTTAGTGACATTTTTGTAACAGAATGACAAGTAATGCTGTACACTAGGAAAAGAAAATTTGCCTTCCAAAAACAGTCTGACATATTAGCATGTGGGATACAGTTGCCCAAGGGTGTCCTGATACAGTGTTATTAAAATTCAGCAAGAGTTATGGAAGGAATATATACTTTTTCATTCAAATTTTGTTCTCTTCTGCTCCATACTCTATTTTCTCTTGTGTCATTACTTTTATTTCCTTTCTCTTTTTCAATTGCCATGGTTTTACTGCAACTGGCCACTAAGTACCATGCAGCTGCTCGCACGCTTCCCTCGCATCCTGGTGGGATGGGGAGGAGAATCAGGAAAAGAAAAATAGTCATCAATTCAGATAAAAACAATTTAATAATTGAAACAAAAAAAAATAGAATAATAAGAATAATGGTTGTAAAACTATGACAGATACTTCCAGGCTTCTTGGACTCCTTTGCTCTTCAGGACTGCCTCCCAAGGAACTCTCAACCAGTCTCCTTAACAGGCCAAAGTCTGCCCTCCAGAAGTCCCAGGTGGCAGTTCTACTGACACCCCTCCTTACTTCTCTGAGAATTGAAAACTCAATAATTTCATGATCACTATGCCCAAGACAGCCTCCAACCATCACAACACCCACCAGTCCTTCTCTGTTCACAAAGAGCAAGTCCAGGGAGGTGCCTTCCCTATCTGGCTCCCTTACCAGCTGTCAGCAAGTTTTCTTCCACACACTCCAAGAATCCCCTAGGTTGTTTTCTCTCTGCTGTATTGTATTTCGAGCAGATATCTGGTAAATTGAAGTCTCCCAGGAGAATGAGGGCTAGCAGTCGTGCGACATCTCCCACGTGCTTATAGAATATTTCATCTGCTTCTTCATCCCAGTTGGGTGGTCTATATATAATAGATTCCCACCAGGATATCTACCTTGTTTGCCTATCTCCTGATTCTTACCCATAAACACTCAACTCTCTTTGTGCCATCATCAAGCTCCAGACAACAAAAACACTCCATAACTTGAAAATTTTTGACAGTTCTATAGAGGCTTTGGTGCAAAATATCCTTTAAATTAGATGAGGTAAACCTTATGTTCTCAGAAGAATGTGCAAACACGATAACTCCTATTATTGATGTGTTTCTCTTCCTCTCTTTAGGTGCGCTTGATGATCACAGATGCTGCAAGACACAAGCTCTTTGTACTAACTGGACAGTGCTTTGAAAACACAGGAGAACTCATTCTTCAGTCAGGGACCTTTTCCTTCAATAATTTCATTGAGATCTTCACAGATCAAGAGGTGTGTTCAGAAAAGTGTTTTCCATATATTGTCATGTGATGGCACAGGTTTTTAAGAGACTAAAAATAGCCCTCTTGTTAGAATTAGCATTAGCTAACTAATGCTGATGCTTTTTCCTCTTTATTATAGGCTAATCGGGCCCGCTGGTCTCGGGTCCGCAGTCCAAACCCAGGGGGCTGAGGCCACTCCAAAAAGGGTATCTCGCCAGAGACAGCCTTCTAGGGGCCAGAGCACCCTCTCAGCGGGCAGAGAGTGTCTCTCAGCAGGGACAGGGCAGCTTTAGTGATTTCTCAGCTCTTAGGTGATCTCAGCTCTTGCATGCCCATGCCCTGTGAGGTCGTCTCCCTTAGCCGGGGAAGAAGAGAGATGAGGGTCTGTGTGGTGATTCCGCAGAAGGCAGCTTTATTGCATGGCACCAGTGAAGGGAGCCAGTGATGGGTACCCCAAGAAGCGGGGCGTTCGAGGGGGTTTTTATGGGAAAACCAGGGTGGGAGTGGAAGGGGACAAGCCAATGGTTTACAACAGATTTACATAAAATCTCCTGGGGGCTTATAGGACCTTTCTGTGGCCGCCGTAACCGAAAAGTTACTTTCTTATCTTTGGGGTCTGGCAGGAGGTTGTGCACTCCCTTTCTTATCTCCTCAGCAGGCATCTCTCCAAGGCAGGGCCGCTGGGGCCCTGCCCATCCCCACAATAGGCTTTCTTTAAAGATATTTAATTTAATTCAGTTTTGATGTAAATTGCTTTACAAAGGAATTACATTTTTATTTGGGGAATTAAATTGTAGTTTCAAGAAAGAGAAAACCAAGGAATATTTTGACAAAGGACACTGTTGTGTTTAAAATATACAGCTTGCTTATCTAAGGTGCACATCCAAAGCAGTTGAATTTGACAGCAGGTTCTTGCCTGACAGCTGTTAAGTAATAAGTAGCATGAAATAAGACAGACTACCTGTTGGAATGGCTGTAGTTTTTTGCACCACCTACCTCTTTGCCTCCTTTACTGTAGTGTTTAACATTTTGATAGTGAAATCTGTAAATCT
The DNA here is from genome assembly GCA_013389925.1 of Aegithalos caudatus. Lineage (NCBI taxonomy): Eukaryota > Metazoa > Chordata > Aves > Passeriformes > Aegithalidae > Aegithalos > Aegithalos caudatus. Next base: position 46,336 of record WEIU01018695.1, on the reverse strand, counting down.
TGTGGAATTTACAGAACAAAATATAAGAATGAAACATACCAATACATAATGCTGTTTTGTTCATGACTTGTCATTTTGCTGTCTTGTTAATGTACTCTGTCTGAAAGTCCCTGTAGGGCAGGAACCCATAGTAAACAAGCTGTCACACTTAATTTGGCTGCTGTGTAAAGTATATATTTAAATAATCTATATGTCTGTGTCCCTAGGTATTTAGTTCCCAAAATTAAATAGAAGCATTTCAGTGGAGTGAATTTTGAAAGTTCAGCACTGAAAAAGAAAAGTTTTCATGAACTCCAGTGTGACCTTGTATCAATTTGGGGACAGACTTTTTTAGCAGGGCCTGTTGAAATAGGACAAGGTGTAATGTTTTTAAACTAAAAGAGGGTTGATTTTGACTAGATATAAGATTTTTTTTTTTTTTTTTTACAATGGGGGTGGTGAAACACTGAAACAGGTTGACCAGAGAGGTTGTAGAACTTTGTAGCATTGTGGCAGGATTGTAAAATGCCGCTACCTTCTCAAAGCATTTCCTTCAGAAGCTGCTCAGAGCAGGCCACAGGAACAACCATTTCAAGTCCACGCACACACACATGCCTCAGTGGAGGAAAGACAGGAAGGGTCTTTGTATGATTCTGTCCCAGCAGAGGTTTATTCCTGGCACTGAAGGCACATCAGGGACAAAGACCCAGACCACATGCTGCTCAGGGATTAAGTATGGGGTCAGTGGCCAATGATCTGAGGGCACAGGGGTGGTACAAAGGGCAAGGGTATGAGGGATGAACAATTGGGTAGGGCAGGGTAGGGCAAGGGTATGAGGGATGAACAATTGGGTAGGGCAGGGTTAAGTGACCAATGAAGGAAGCAATCCAGGGTAGATTGGCAGTAGTTCTGCAAGACACCATGAAGGAAGTCTTCTCTTTCAGCCTAGGCAGGGAACCTCTATGGTAAATCTTCCCAGGGCAAAGCCTGGAAGTTTCCATGAGGGGATTTTTAGGGTTCCCACAGGCCTTCTACAATAAGGTCACCCACCTAGTCAATGAAGGGAAGGTGATGGATGTAGTTTTTCTGGATTTTAATAAGGCTTTTGATACTGTCCCTCACAGCATCCTTCTGGAAAAGTTGCCTAGCTATGGGATGAGTGGGCTTATGGTGGGCTGGATGAAGAACTGGCTGAAGGGCATGGTTCAAAGGGTTGTAGTGAATGGGTCTGTATCTGGCTGGTAACCAGTCACTAATGGCGTTCCTTAGGGCTCAATTCTAGGGCCAGTTCTGTTCAATATATTTATCAGTGATCTCAATGCAGGAGTTAAACGCACCATTAGCAAATATGCTGATGATACCAAACTGGGAGGTGCTGATGACTCTCTTGAGGGATAAGAGGCCTTGCAGAGGGATCTACATAGATCAGAGCACTGGGCAATAAAATTTAACAAGTCCAAATTATGGATTCTGCATCTAAGACAGAGTAATGCCAGACATGAGTATAGACTGTGAGACGAGTGGCTGGAGAGCAGCCCTACAGAAAGGGATCTGGGTGTGCTGGTTGAGAAAAGTTTTGCTTCATTTTTTTTTTTTTTTTTTTTTTTTTTTTTCATACAAACCCATGTTTGTC
>WEIU01018695.1:13552-26060 GCA_013389925.1 Aegithalos caudatus | reverse complement strand
GAAGGATGTTTTGAAGGTTTCATTTGGGTTTTTTTTTTTGTTTCTTTTCGTCTTATTCCTTATTCTTAATGTTTGTGAATAAATTATCTTTTGTAATTTTAAGGTAAGCCTGTTTTGCGTTTTTGAGTTCTCCTAGTCATATATAAAAATAGCAAACACTAAACCATCACACAAGCCATGCTGAGACAGCCATGGCCACCCTGGTTGCATGGTTGCTTGCGGCACCAGGATGGCCCCCAGCAGCATGGCCTGAAGGCCGTGCCAGGACAGTGTCTAGCAGCCCCCTCTGGGAAGGGGCCCCAGCCTGCCCCCCACCCCTCTTTTGAGAGCAGGGAGAAAGAGAGCTTCCCACGTTTTTTTGTTCTTAAATATGTTATCATAGAGGCATTATCAGTTTTTTTCTAATAGACATAGCAGTGTACTAATTGTCAGAGCTAGCCAGCCAGGCACAGAGGAAGTCGCTAGCAGCTCCTCACAGAATCACTTTCGTGGCTGACTTTTTCCCTCTTCACCACAAATTGTAGCTATGTAATGTTTAACTAAGACAAGCAATTTTAAGAATATAATCTCAGCAGTTATAGTGGTAATTAACAAATGCATGTTTTAACTAGCCTGTGATACGTTCTTTTGTTGTTTGATTTCCAAAGGAGCTGGGAATTGTAAGTCATCAAAATCTACAGCAGTGCCTCCAGGACCTCCGATGTATTTGGATCTGGTGTACATTCCCAACCACAGCAATAGAAAGAATGTTGATGTTGAATTTTTCAAGAGGGTGCGGTCATCCTACTATGTGGTGAGCGGTAACGATTCCGCAGCTGAGGAGCCAAGCAGGGCTGTTCTGGACTTCCTGCTGGAGGGCAAGGCCCAGTGGGACAGTAATATGCAGGTAGGCTTTTCACTAGTATTTCTACCTGGAAATATAATCTTCTCTGGAAAGCAACTACAGGAAGCCAGAGTGCCTCTGGAGTGGGCAGCAGCTGCTGGAGACAGGAGTTCCCAGCTTGGATGCCTTGTTTCACCAGTGATGTGAGAGGACACCGAAGCGAGGGACAGAGCTGTACCATGCTCAAATATTTCTCCATTTCTGACCCTTCTGACCTGTCTCTGGAGAATAAAACAGTTGGGAACTGGCATACAGGGCCATTTGCCTACTTGATCTTGTTGCTATACCATATATGATCCAAGTTTGGAAACCTTGCAGGTTTTAAGTAGGAAAGAAAAGTGAATGCTTCATGTTTTATACCATCAATGCGTACACATGGAAACTTCATGTGGCTTTCCAACATGATAAATAAGTAAACAAAACATTTGGGCAAAATCTGAAGAGCTATCAGTGCAGACTAGAGACTGCTGCTTCTCTGGAAAGTTGCACCTCAGTACCTTAGGGAACCAAGGTTTTATTTTGATAAACTGCTTCTTCTCAGTCATTTTATGTTATCTACATATTTATTTATTTTCTTTTTTCCGATCCACTCTTTCCAAAAGGGAATCATAATTGTTGGCTAGGACTTCTTAAAAAGACATTTTTCTTATCAGTTGCTTCTGTTGTCCATTCCTCAGGAGTTCTCTTTTGTGTTGCAGGTGACCTTAATCCCAACCCATGACTCGGAAGTGATGAGACAGTGGTACCAAGACACCCATGAGAAACAGCAGGCCCTCAACATCATGGTTTTGGCGAGCAGCAGCACTGTTTTCATGCAAGATGAATCTTTTCCTGCCTGCAAGATTGAACTGTAAGAACCAGACCATGCACTGCAATATTTACTTTTTGTCCAGAAATTCTTCAGTTTGAAAACACCTTTTCTAAAAATTCAACCCATCTATTTCAAGTGCTGAACTGTATACCTGAAAAATGCTATACCCTATCACAGTGATGTAAGTCACAAAAATTTTTTAGTCTTTGCTGATTGCTAAGGAAAATAACAGCATTCCCAAAATAGGGTCAAAATTACTGTGAAAATACAGATTCAGTTTCATCTTCACTGAATGTTTGAAAACCACGTACTAGCAACTCCAAGTGACTTATGCCAGGTAGAGTCATTTGCCCTCTAAAGAATTACAAAGAGAGAAAAAGAGAGAAAGGGGTAGGAGGAGAAAGTAATAAATAATTAGATCTCCAGTAGTCTCATGGCAACAGCTGTATTGCTTACTGCAGTTTATGCACTTACATGAAAAGGAGGTTTGAAATTTGTATCAGTCTGAACTATTTCAAAGGAGGTCCTTACTTTACAGAATAAAGTTAGCTGCAAAATAAGAAGCAGAATGTGGCTAAGAAGTGAACCTAAATGTTCATTAGCAATTTTCCACTTTAATTTGAACCCTGCATACTGACATCCCATAACAATCATAGGCCAAATATGCATGTAGTCTGAACCTCATTGTGAATTCTAAAACCTTTACTTCAACATGCAAAACTGTTGATCTAAAGCATGCTTCCAGTAAAAATCCATTCACTCCAGTCAGAACTGACCAGTACACGAGTAAACACCCATGTCCACTGTCAATTAACTAAAACAAAATACCAAAGTAGTTGGGAGTACATACAGTAGACAATTTGCCTTAGAAAGTGACTTGAATGTACAAAGAAACTTGATGCACTTATTTTTTAATGTTGAGACAGTAAATTTATAAAACATCTGTGTAGGCTCATAGTTGTGCCAGTAAAGAAGTGTGAGTGTGCATGAAGTGTATACTAGAAACCTATGTGAATGGTCAAACAGCTTTGTGCTATGAAGTACATATGTTAGTTCTGTAAACAATTCGTTGATGCACCAGGACAGCTCAACAAGGCAAGATGAGCATTTTTTTTTTGAAAGGTTCTTTTGTACTGTGGAAGCAAGATTGAAGTGGTCTCCACTATCAGAGTTGCAAAACTTGGTAAAATATTCAGGATTATGAAGAAGGTTATCTGCGAGTGTACAGTATCCAACCTTCCTCTGTCTTAACTTATTTTATTTGTTTAATTTAAGAGCATATATAGGTACAAACATACAGAAAACTTTTGTTTAGTGCTGCATGAACTTTTAATAGATTTTTGTCTTGGTTTAGAAAGACAGGTGTCTGCCAGGGAAAGCTGGAGCTTCCCTTGGAATGGAGAATGTAAACCCCCTCCCTCCAAATTATTATAATTTTGCAATTAAGAACTTTCAGGCAAAGTTATGGGAATAGGAATTACAGTTCTTTATTAGTATGTATAACAAAGCAAAACAAACAACAACTACAGCATTAACAGCAAAACAGAACCAGGAACCTCAAGGGCTTTGCTTCACAAAGCCCAGGGCATTTTGATCTCGGTGCCCCTGCAGGACTCTCAGAGCACCAAGCTGGAACGGTGGAAAATCCCGCACTGGTGGATGAGATAAATCAGAAGCTCCACGGTGGTAGCTGTAATGGCCGGATGTCACCGGCAGGCAGGGAATGGCAGGGATGTCCCAGCAGGGCAGGGGAGTTGCGGGGCCACACCGCAGCAAAAAGAGCAGTGCCGAAGAAGCCGCGATGGTGGGACAGGGCAGGAGGAGGAGCTCAGAATTCCTGGACACATGAGCACGTGATGGTAGATTTCCCAGGACCAGACTTTCTGGTGACAGTGAACTCCTCTCACAACAAGCAAACAGCCTGGCCGTCCATCCTCCGATGCCGAGGAGAGCAAGAGTAGCTGCCTCTCGGCCAATCCTTTACCTGCCCCAAAAACTCGGGGTGATCTTCCCCCTTGACCATCTCTTTGTTTTGGTCAAGCACCCATAAGTACCTAGTAGTTAGTCTCCTAACAACTTATGGGGAAAAATTCTATAAGTAAAAAATAGACAAATCTAACCCCCAACAATTTGTAACAAAAGTTTTCATTTAAAGGAAAATTCAAAGAAAAATTTTTCAGGCCAAGGCATTTTTTTTAGTAGTCATAAGATAAATTAATGCTATTTAAAGNAGCTGCCTCTCGGCCAATCCTTTACCTGCCCCAAAAACTCGGGGTGATCTTCCCCCTTGACCATCTCTTTGTTTTGGTCAAGCACCCATAAGTACCTAGTAGTTAGTCTCCTAACAACTTATGGGGAAAAATTCTATAAGTAAAAAATAGACAAATCTAACCCCCAACAATTTGTAACAAAAGTTTTCATTTAAAGGAAAATTCAAAGAAAAATTTTTCAGGCCAAGGCATTTTTTTTAGTAGTCATAAGATAAATTAATGCTATTTAAAGTTCTAGTGAGAATGGATATTGAGGTAAGATTTGTTGAAAATAGTCAACTGCCTTTTTGGAAGCAGGGGGGAAGGGGGTCCCTGGTGGAAAAATTAGCCTATTGATGATGACAGAAAATGGGATTTGAAATGCTGACTGCCTAATATTTACAAGAGTGTAATCTACATGCTCAATCCCCCTAAGATCTTGAAAAAAGTTTTATCCCAATTAAAAAGTCTTGTTACATTGTAGAAAGTTTGCAAATCTGAATTTATAGAAGATGTAAAGGCCTCCAAAATGAAAATATGTGCTGGTCTCTATGATTCACCATTATGGCTGGTATTAAGCTTTGCAATGTACTGAACTGTGACCTCATTTTATTTTATTTGTTTCAATTTTACATTGTTAGGATAATTTTGTTTAGTAGGTATATGTTTACACTCCTAATTTTTATGAGGGGTTTTTTAGTATTGCTTTAGGGCCCTTTATATGTGGGCTCCTGAGTACTATTTAATGCTGTGAATTACTGTTTGTCCATTTTTGAAGTTTTTGATTTATTTTTAATGGCTTCTTCATTTTAGGTATCTCTAGCAATGCTGTTTTATTTATTATTCTCCTTTTAAGTTGTTAAGAACTTCACTCAGAATGACTGGCAGAAAAGGCAGATGGAAATGTATTGTGAAAACAAGCATGTGTGCTGGGCTCATAACCATTCACTTAAAATGGCTTTTGTAATACATAAGACTTCAAAGTTATAGGCAAAATGTTTGGAAGAATAATTGTACAATTTCTAAAATTCTGCTTTGCCTACATTCTTATATAGTTCAGATTTCAAACTTTTAATGTGGGTGGGAACTGATTTTCTAATCATATCTGATATGGTTTGTACCTCTGCTTTGGTAGAAAATATAAGTATAGCAATGATCCTGAGTCTAATCTCACTAATGCCACTTATTCTTGTGAATCGAGCAATTTCACCAAAATCAGGAAATTTAGTCATTAGGTCCTACTGTAAATGAAATAAGAATCAAACCTTAAATCTCTCCAAGTAATTTTGTGATGTCTCAAGCATTTATTTTACTTTAAAAATAATAATTAGGCAGTTTAAGCTGCTCTTAAAATACTAATTTTTTTCTTTTACAATAATATTAAAAACCCAGTCTGACTATTCTGAGGTATTGTAATGCCTGTTCCATCCATTCCCTTTTAAATGTTAATCATGCCTGGGTGTAACACAGCAATTAACAACTCCATTAGCTCCTCTTGCCTTTGTCTTTCCTGCCTATGGAACTAATCTAACTGTACTAATCACTACACAATCAGTTTAGAAACAGTCAGAAAAATTTTGTGTGTACATTAATGATGAGTACTGTTGATCAGCATAGATTTCTAGGAGCATGGTTTCTTATTAATTATGAAGATTCGATAGGACACACCATTTAAATGATGGTATTACTCATAACAGCATCCCTAGTCATGATCTTCATGCTATTATTATACTGCTTAATAGAATTCAATGAAGAATTAATTTAGAGGTCACACCCCACTCCTGAACTTAGGGCCTCTCTTTCATGTCTTTTCAAAGTCCTGTGGTGGGCCTGACTTCACTGACCTCTACTTTTCATACCATCTTTCATAAAATTAATTTTTGAGTTTTTTATTATCTTGCGTACTCTGGTGAATGGAGCTAACTGCATATATGAACAGGGTTTTTTATTTGCCTACAATAGCTTATGCATTTTTAGGAGAGTTCTGGTACTCATTTACTAAGATTTAATCAATTCGCTATTTGAATTTTCAGTCCATCCTACCACAAGAAAGTCTTCTCCAAAGAACACTTACTGTGCATATAGGATATTTCTGTCATATGCTTCTCTCTTTGTTCATCTGTTGCAAGAGATTCTTGTTATGATGTTTTGAGAGAAATAGTAATTTTGTTTCAAATAAAAAAAGAAAAAGTCTGCTGTGACTTTACAAAAAAAAAAAAAACCAAAAAAAACAAACAAAACCCTAAGTAAAACGATGGCATAAAAATATTGAAAGAAAAATAAAAATTAAAAAAAAAAAGAAGAAAAAAACCAGCTTCTCTGAACCAGACTAGCTAGGAGGTCCAGATGGCAGAGCTACCTCTTCAGGACTGGGCTGAAATCACATCTGTAAAAGAGGAAATCTGAAATATGCTTTCACACATTTGCATGCAGCCATCATCTTCCAAAGCATGGAAAGAAACAGTCTTGTTGCTCGCTGAGAAGCACCTCACACACCCCCTCTCATTCTGAATAGTTTGTGTCAGTCTGCAGCTGTGTATGGTATTATGTCTTATAGTTCTGCATCACTTCTATCCAGTCATTTCTAATGTAGAAAATTAGTTTCCATTGAAAGTAATATGCAATGCTTTTATGATATTTGTGTGCAATGTCCCCTCTTCCATTGAGCATATTTGATGTAAAAGAAAAATACTCAGTTCCACAATAAAATACTAAAGCAGTAAAGCAGTATTGACATTTCTTGTCTTTGTGTATGTAAGTACTTGTAAGTTTTCCCTTTCCTTCAGTCATGATTACCTACTATATGGGCTTTTTCTCAAAAGTTTAATGACTAAATGCTAGATAAGAACTCATCTTTATTTAGAAACTGAAAAATTAATTCTAAAAATTAGTTTTATCTCTTGTGATAAAAAAAATTACCATGATGTACTATGATGTGGTTTCTTTTTGTTCTCATTTCTGTATACCCTCAGCAGCATGAGAAAACACCTAATTTTCAGTAAGTACGTGTTGGGGGGAAAGGGTTAAAACTGGAAGAGGAGGGGATATTTGTGCTCAAATTGACCCTTGCAGCTGGGAATGCTAAGAATGTTGGTGAGGGAAAACTCAATTTATTATGCCTAGTGTTATTCATCCTTTGCCTGTTTTGAGAAGTAGAATTCCTGTGGAGAGACAACATACTCTCACAGACATGCTTTGAGCCTCCTGCTGGGAGAGACAAAGAGATCATAAAAGCACAACCTTGTCATAATCTGTGGGTGAGCAAAGCCCTTTGATATACTGGGGCAGACAGCAGGCTGCCCTCCCCCCACCCACTCTTCACCAGGATGAACTGAGCCTGTGTCCCCATGTGTCTGCTGCCAGGCATTGTTAGCAAGGTAATGAAATCTATTTTTTGCATTTCAGCTGTGGTTTGGTGGTTGCCTTGGTTACCTGTATGCGTTGATTCACACAGCGTACATTCAAGGGGCTGTATCAGAGATGGCACCATATAAAACCACATCGCTGTGTGACAGCTGCAGCTGGTATGATGCTGCACAGATAAATTTGGCTATAACTAAATTTAACTCGACTAGCTTAGCTTGTTAAAGCATAGAAGTAAACAAGTCCTTAGGTATAATGATAGGTTGGATTCAAACTCAAACAGGGAACCCCAGCCAATCCCATTTAATTCTGAATGCAGACAGATGTATCATTGGCCAGTGAGCTGGGTGGTGTTGAAACCCCAACAAATCAGGTGTTCAAGCACAGGAATTTTGAACCCCCTGTAAAAGAGGGCAACCATTAATAAATCTTAGCTGTTGTCGCATGACCTTCAGTGTGTTCAGTGTTGTGTCTGTCTCCAAAATTGTGACCCAAACATAATATCTCTGAGGCAAGCAGCTCCCGTGCCAGCATGATCCACAGCAGAGTGCTCTAATGCAGTGCACAGGGGAATTTCCTGAATCAGGGAAACTTGGGGGAACCCAGAGAGCCACCAGGAGGCTGAGATAGCAGCTGACAGAACCTGGGCACAGACAGGAACAAGCATAGCCCCACTCTCCCACCCTGCCCCCTGTCTGAAAGAAGCCCCTAGGGCGCATGGCTGTCAGCAAGGATGCTCTAGTTCTGCTGGACTGTTCAGGGAGCAATGGTATCCAGCCAGAAGAAGGCTATGTCCGCTCTAAACAGCAGCACATCCCTGGAAGTGTTCAAGGGTAGGCTGGATGGGGCTCTGAGCAACCTGGTCTAGTGGAAGGTGTCCCAATCCTGGGGAATTGGCACTAGATGATCTTTAGGGTCCCTTCCAACCCAAACCATCCTATGATTCTATATGAAGAGAAAGCTTCCTACTCTGGTCCAGTGTGGAGGCCCCTGAGCCTGTCAAGGAAACTACTAGGCCAATGCCTTGGAAGAATCAGCCATAGGCTTTGAGAAAGCCTCAGAGCTTAGGGTGAGCAAAAAGACATCCCCCATGGTGCTCTGCAACACTATGTTAATCCACCTGTTTTGCTTTCCCCATTGGTCCATGGGCTTTGCCCACTTCTATTGTTCATATATGTCCCTAGTTCATGTGGTTTCTCCTTTCCCTTTTTCCCCATTGGTTGTGGTATCCCTGGAGGTCTGCCCCCATGTCCCCTATAGGTCATTGCCCTTTGCCCTGCCCTTGTACTGCCCCTTTCCTTCAAACCATTGGGTCCTAACTCCATATTTAACCCTGAGCCCCCCTTTGATCTGGGATTTTTGTCCCTGATCCCTTCGGCATGGTGGACATAAACCTTCGGTGGAATGCTTCATACAGAAGGCCCTTCCTGTCTTTCCTTTGCTGAGCTATCTGTGGTGTGTGTGTGCATGGACTTGAAACGATTGTTCCCATGGCCTACCTGAGTGGCTTCTGAAAGAGACGCTTTGAGAAGGTTGTGGCATTTCACCATCCTGCCATACTGCCACAGTCCAGCCTTTATATTATTTTCCATTATTGACTTTTCAGGTAGGCAGCAATGAAGTTACAACAAGAAGTCTAAGGGCAATCAAGAGAGACCTCAGGCTGGAACAGAGACTAGACAGAGATAAGAGAATAAAGAAGGTATTTATTAAAAGGCCTTAAAAGGATACACCTTGAGCAGAACAAGAGTCTGGCCAGGGCTACACCCAAGATGGACCCAAAATGGTCAGAAAATGCATGGCCACTCACAAGGTCTCACATTTTTATAAGTTTTGGTCCATTTGCATATTGGGGTTAATTGTCTAATTATAGCTTTAGGTTATTAAGTCCCATCCTTCTTGTTTACTCCTCTCAGTTCTTCATTGTTTATACTTTTGGGCCTGGAGCTTATAACGGTTGTCCTTGGTCTCAAGATGGAAGAAGGATTGTTGTGTCTAACTACCCTGTGAAGAGAGCTTACTGACACTTAATATAAAGCTCAGAGCTACAGTACAGAATCTGAAAAATATGAAAGCTAAAACTTAAGGCATCAAGTCCTTGGGACTACTGGTTAAGGGATCAGGAGAAGAAGAAGTGTTCTCCTCCAGCCTTCCAGTTGCAAGAAAGGATGAGGGAAGAAACAGGAAGGGCCAGCAGATCAATAGCTAGCTCTGAGCCTGGTGCCACTGCCAGAATTTTGTTTTTTTTCATCATGGTCAGTCTACACAACATTGAGTCTGCTGGATACACCTGTCTCAAAAGGAGAAAAGTATCTTTGCACAGGAGCACAGGGGTCATTGAAAGAGCTTTAAACTAGATTTGAAGAGGGAAAGGGATAAAATAAGGCTTTCTAAAGATAAGACTGGGGGCAGCACACCAATGTTTGAGGGACAGTGCGCTAGTGAGGTCCTTCAGTCTGCCAGTTCAGTGGAAGTAGGGGATGGAGATCCACATGGCAATGTACCAGTGCATGCAGCAATGAGCAACAAACAGGAAAAGCTGGAAGCTGTTTTGCTGCTGGAAAACTATGATATAGTTACAGTCATGGAGACATGTTAGGATGACTCGCACAACTGGAGTACAGCAATGTATAGCCTGTATAGCCGAAATTCTCAGGGCATGATCTGCTCCTGAACTAGTTGAACAACCCAGCCTGGGCCCAGGTACAGGCCTGAGTAAAGGCCAAAGCCTGTGGCATTGTTACAAATTGTTTTAAGGTATGCAAAGGGAGAAAGTAGTTCACTTGTGTAGTAATAGGTACAGATGTTAATCTGAACACTTTAGCCACCTTAAATATAAAGTAAGCAATGTTTAATTACATTCTTTCTATGCTGCACACCAATGAGGGGATGTCTGGAAATGTAAGCAATATTGAAATGTATATAAACTGCCATTTTAAGTTAATAAAGGAGAACGTATGTAACCATATTGCAGAGATTACGTTACTCGGTTAATTTCCCACAGTTTTGGGGGATTTCTCTTTTCAAATGGTGCCCAAAGTAGGAACCCCCGTTTACACTTGAATGTGGTCTCGTTTAAAAACAGAAAAGTCTCTGAAGCTTTGGTCCAAATCTGAGTCCAGGAGCCGAGGCTCTAAAGCGTCAGTGAAAAGCCGAGCCGAGAGCAATCTCCAAGGATTCAGACGGGAGCAAATTGGGAGCTGGGAAACTAGAAGGCAGGGGACGTCCTGGTTCGAAGGGAAAAAAAACAGAGACTGGGTTTGTGCAGCCAAGNAGGAGAACGTATGTAACCATATTGCAGAGATTACGTTACTCGGTTAATTTCCCACAGTTTTGGGGGATTTCTCTTTTCAAATGGTGCCCAAAGTAGGAACCCCCGTTTACACTTGAATGTGGTCTCGTTTAAAAACAGAAAAGTCTCTGAAGCTTTGGTCCAAATCTGAGTCCAGGAGCCGAGGCTCTAAAGCGTCAGTGAAAAGCCGAGCCGAGAGCAATCTCCAAGGATTCAGACGGGAGCAAATTGGGAGCTGGGAAACTAGAAGGCAGGGGACGTCCTGGTTCGAAGGGAAAAAAAACAGAGACTGGGTTTGTGCAGCCAAGCAACACCTGCCAAAGGTAAGCCCATGGCCGAGATGGAAACGGATGCGGCAATCAGTCTCCTTGCGAATATACTCTCAAAGAGAGGCGAAAACGTCAAGGAGACCGAAATTGAGAATTTGACCCAATGGGCCCAAAAAAAAGGGAAGCTAAGCAAACCGTGTTTGTGATGAACTAAGTGAAATTGATTTTATGAGATGCCTGAACAGAGATAGGGATGAGGAGTCTTCTGTGTGCAGTTAAGAAGTGAGAAGATATCTCTGTTCCCTGGGATGAAGAATCCTTTGCCTTTGTAGTGGTTCACCTTTAAAAAGTGACACCCCAGCCTGCAGTGTATTTGAGTACATGACCCATAAGCAGCTTGGGAAACTGCTAATGGGAGGGGTTATGGAAGCAGGGTTTACCAGGTGGCTGTTTCTTGTGACAGTTAAAACCCACAAAAGAACTGTTTTAAGTTGTCAGTGGGATCCATGGAACACTAAAAGACACTCCTCTCCCAAAGTGATGGAAGATTATGTTTAAATGAGAAAACTGACTGAAAATCAGTTGTCTCCTTATGTTGTTTGTAGAAAGTGAACATTAGTGGGAGGAACGAAGAGTGTTTTGAAGTTTCACTTTCATTTTTCTTTTTCTCCTTTTAGTGTGTGTGAATAAAGTATCTTCGTAATTTTTAAGTTAAGCCTGTTTTGCTTTTTATTTTGTCCTAGTCATATCCCACAAGAAGATAAACACTGAAACCATCACATTAATTGGTGCATTGGCCAAAAAACCAAGTCAAAATTGCCGAACGTAAAACTGCTATATAATTTAGTGTTTCCACCCGGTTGAGAGAAAGAACTTAAAACTAGAACACACCTTTCACAGGCTTGCTTGCTATCACTTTCTACCTCTAGGAATATCCCTGCACACATCCCACAGCTGTAAACCTTTGTGGTCACGTGCTTGAAGAGCAGCTCTCTTGGCATACTGCATTGGTCCTACCAGGTGCAAGAAGCAGGGGACACTGGTTTTTGTCAAGCAGTCACCATGTTGCCCCCTACTATACACCTACCCACTGGGAAAAACATATATTAATCTGTTACAATCAATTGGGCTGATTGTTTTTGCCTGTTTAAATCTCCCGTGCTGCTGAATGCAGTCTCCACCCCTTGCTGTCTCTTCCAATCAGTGGGTCCAGAGTCAGTTGCTAGGGGAAGCCCCCTGTTCATATAACCCTTTCTTTGACCCCACGTCATACAGTCTAACATGTGGCCAGAGTGTTATGAGCCCCGTGTAAATGTATCAATCTCTGAGCGTGTCCTTCACTTCCCAGAGTGGTTTAATAATAGTGAGACAACTTCTCTGGACATGCTTTGTAAAAAAAAAAAAGTTTTAATAATGACAAAAATAATAAACATTGTAGAACAAAATAAATATGTCGAATGCAGTGCAGAGAACACTCTTACACTTGTTGCAGTGCGCAGCTTTGTCTCTGAGGTCAGCCCTGCCTGGCTGACCACCCAGCATCCCTGGCTGCGCCCCAACAGAACCTTTGTGTGGGTTCTTGGCTCTGCAGTACCGTTACCTTCGCTGTCACGGCCGTGGTCATAAAGAGGGGACTCTCTC
>WEIU01018695.1:2039-13333 GCA_013389925.1 Aegithalos caudatus | reverse complement strand
CAGCTAAGCTAAAATTACAGTTTACAATGAACGCTATTATAACACTTATAAAATAAATCCAAACAACTCTACATACACTGGCTAAGGCAATCCAGAAAAGCACTTGAGCTCCTTTGTGCAGTCTTTTTTAGTACTTGATGGTCTAGGTGGGCTACTTGGCACCCTGCCCAATGAAATTGGTAATAGGCTTTGAGGTACATTTCTAAAGCCCAATCAGTGCTCTTCTGCTGGCTCTGGGCCAATTACAATGAGAAGGTTATGGAAAATTCTAGTTTAACTTCCTTACATGTTCAGAGATAAACCTAAACTTTTTTCCTTATATAGAAACACCTGCTCGGGTGTGGGGATGCATTCCTACACCCATGTATCCCTTATGTATCCCGAAATTACTTGCTGCTGCTGCCTCTGGTGCTCCTCACACTACTCCTGTGTCTGTTGCAATCAGTTTTGTCTGCATCTTTGTTCTTTTAGACTTTGATCTGGCAAATAGCTTAAACATCTGCTTAACCTGCAAGACACTTCAAGTTCATGTTACCATTCAATTAACTTTGAGATAAATGTCTTTGTGTTTAGGCTGTCTTTCATTAAAATTTTAAAATTAGGTATGAGCCTCAGTCATGAGTTCCTCTAGTCTGAGTGTGGGTGGGGACTGCATTATGAACAGAGAACAGCCTGCACAGAAATGTTAGTACCTTTAGTGCAAACTGGGGACCTTATAGCCAGAGCAAAATATAAGACACAATGACAAAGTAGTTTTTGCACAGTATGAAAGGAAAAGTTGGGTTCTGCTTTCATTACTGATTTTTGCACAGGGCAGATTTGTTTTATACTGCTGTTGTGGCCATATTTCTAAACTCATTACATAGAGATCTTCAAATGTTTTCTTTGGATCAATACCAAAAGCATAGTGTTGTGTTGATAAAAAGCACATGTGGTTAAGAAGGAGTGCTTCAAATACTAAATAGTCCAGATGCATTGATCTGAGGTGTCTGCTTTGCTTTTATTTATGGTGGATATACACGGCTCCCTGTGCTGGTTTTGGATGGGGTGGAGTTAATTTTCTTCATAGTAGCTGATACAGGCTATGTTTTGGATTTGTGCTTAAAACAGTGTTGATAACACAGGAATGTTTTAGCTATTGCTGAGCAGGGCTTACACAGAGCTAAGGCATTTTATGCTTCTTCCCCCACCACACCAGCAAGTAGACTGGGGGTGCACAGTAAGTTGGGAGGGTGATATCTTCAAGCAGAATTATGTTCCTTCCTTTGATCACTGTTGCAGATGGAAGCTGATGGTATTCTCACCGGTGATGGCATTGGTCTTCCCAAATCACTGTTATGCATGATGGAGCCTTGCTCTCTTAGAGATGGCTGAACACCTTCCTGCTGATGGGAAGCAGTGAATGAATTCCTTGTTTTGCTTTGCTTGTGTTTGTGGCTTTTGTCTACTTATTATACTGTCTTTATCTCAACGGTAGTGGGTTGATGCTGGCTCAAAGCCTCTCTATCATTCCCCTCCACAGCTGGACAGGGGAGACAAAATTTAACAAAGCATTAATGAGTTAAGGACTGGGAGAGGTCACACACCCAATACCGTCACAGGCAAAATAGGCTCAAATAAGAGTTATTAATTGAATTTATTACTGACAAAATCAGAGCAGGATAATGAGAAGACCTTCAAAACACCTTCCCGCCACCTCTCCCTCCTTCCTTGTTCTAACTCTTCCCCCAGCAACACAGGGAGACAGGGAACAGAAGTTATGGTTGGTTCATCACCTGTGGTTTCTCTGGCTGCTCAGGGAGAGGAGTCCTTCCCCTGCTGCACCAAAAGGTCCTTTCCACAGGAGACAGTTCTCCATGAACTTCTCCTGCATGAATCCATCTAATGGGCAACAGTCTTTGATAGTTTAACACGTGGCCAGAGTGTTATAAGCCCCATGTAAATGTATGAATCTCTGGCTTAAAATAATCTTGCAAGACTGCTCTTCAGAGGTGTTTTGTAAAGTAAAAGGTTTAATAAATGAAAAATAACAAGCGTTACAGAAACAAAAGAAAAGCTGAGTACAGGCATCTGAGAAACCTCTGACACCCTGCTAAAAACACTCCAAAAAGCCCGAGTTCCTTTGTGCTCCTTCCTAAATACTTAATGTGTTAGGAGGGACAATTTGGCTTGCTGCCAACAGAACCTAGTTACATTTCTGAGGAACAGGTAAAGAGACCTATCAATGTTTTTATCTTGGCATTGAGCCAATTACTGTCAGGGCAGCAAAGAAGTTTCTGGTTCTTAACCTTTATAAGAAATACAAGTGGTGAGTCTCAAACCTTTCCCTATATAGAAACAACTGCTTGGGTTTGGGGTGCATTCCTACAAGTCCTTTCCACACTGCTGCAAGGTGGGTCACTCTCCCATGGGGTGCAGTCCTTCAAGGACAGACTACTCCAGCATGGGCTTCTCTCTCCACAGGTCTCCCATGGGTTCACAGCCTCCTCCAGGCATCCACCTGCTCCAGTATGGGTCTCCACCATGGACTGCAGGTGGATCTCTGCATCCCCATGGACCTCCATGGGCTGCACCTGCTTCACCATGGTCTTCACAATGGGCTGCAGGGGAATCTCAGCTCCAGCGCCTGCAGCACCTCCTCCTCCTTCTTCTCCACTGACCTTGGTGTCTGCAGAGTTGTTCCTCACATATTCTCACTCCACTCTTCTCTGGCTGCCACTAAAACTGCACAGTAACATTTTTCTTCTTAAATGTTATCACAGAGACGTTACCACCCCTTCTAATTGACCCAGCTTTAGCCAGCGGCACATCAATCTTTGGAGCCACCAGGGATTTGCTCTGCCGGACATGGAGGAAGCTTCCAGGAGCTTCTCACAGAAGCCACCCCTATAGCCGCCACCCCTGCCTCCCCCCAAAAATTGTCCATGCAAACCCAATACATGAACTCAGAGGTTTTCTCACTTTTACTCTTTCAATTCTCTCCCCTATCCCACCTGGGGGAAGTCAGTGAGCAGCTGTGTGCTGCTTAGTTGCCAGCTGAAACTGAACCACAACACTGCCTCATTAATCTGAAGTCATAAACACTTTAGGGGACAGATACATATATTTTATTAAGTTTCACAAAGCTGAGATTTGGGTTAGGAAATTGCCAAGTATAATTCAAGAAGTACTAAATGCAAAAAGGAAAAAAGTGTTTTAAAGTCTTGAATTTTTTTAAAAAGCTGTCCACCATTGGCCTCTGTTACTCTGTCAACCATCATAAATGTTCAGCTTGAGTACGAGCAGCATTTTATGAATGAAATGGCAATTTTTTTCTTTGCACTTCCACCCATCATGTATTATTACTTCTAGTACACTACCACTATGCAGCTATAGCAGTTCTAAATTGAAGGCTTCATATATCCTTAACAGTTGTTTTCGGTCATCACATTTTAGATTTCATGTTTCTGGACTTGTCTGCCAGAAGTCTGTCAAATTCGCATTGAAATAAAACGTAATAAAAAGCCATATAGGCCCACTGTGATTTCATCTCATTCTCCTGACAACTTGGGTCCAGTTTCCTGCTCATACCAGCTTCCATTTGGGGTGTTACAGGTGGATTTCTCCTGCTCTTATGTGTATCTAAGGAGTAGTTCGGGCAGATGAGGCAAACCAGCACAGAAGCTGCTCATGACCTTTCTCCTTTCCCTGTTGCCAAATAGGCCTTTGGGGTAAAGCAGTGGAGAGGCATCTCCTTGCTGTTAAGCATCTGGCCAATCATTAAGATATGTAATCCCTTTCCCCTTCAGAGGTCTTTGAAAGATGATGTTGTGTCATGAAGGGGTGTCCTAGGGTGATTTTATGATGCTTGTATCCCCAGTCGTCTGTCCTGTTTTTGCTGTACATTGAGTTCTATACCTTTAAAACTGGTTCTGGGAGTGAAGGGGTAGAAAGAAGCAGCACGCAGTTTGTTTTGAGAAAACTGCCTGACTCCTATGCATTCTCTTCTCCTGACTTTGTGTTCATCTGAGGCACAGACAGTGGTTGGACAGAGCTCTCCTGTGCTTTTAGTTAGTTTTAGCTAGCTGAGGCACAGAAGTTCCCTGGACTGTTTTTGTTGGGTTTTTTTGCCTTTTTTGGGGGGACTGTTTAAATCTGCTCTGGACTGAAAAACCCAGAAGAGCACCAAGGGCTCACACCTGTGGCCCACTGGGGCCTCGCCCTCAGGAGGGACTGGGACTGATAAAACACTGGGAGAACTGAGCTACACCCATGGCAAGGACTTTCTCAGTTTGCCATCTCTCTTTGGAGCAGTGAGAGGTTTTATTGTTTCATATTATTCCCTTTTTTTGCTTGTGGGTATTTTGTTTGTTAAATAAATTTTTTTTCCACTTTTCTCTGAGGAAGTTTTTTCCTGGACTGGCTGGGGGCAGGGGCTCTTTGGGTTTGCTTTCTGGAGGAACCCCCTTTGGAGGTTTCCTCCCAAATTTGCCCTAAACCAGGACAAGGGGGGTGTTCTTGCGACCCCAATCCCGGTCAGCTGGGTGGCACATGGCTAATAAACGAGATGGATATGATGGATAGCTCAGAGATATGATTTAATGCATTAGACCGCAGGCAGTATCCAAAGACAAGGAGACATGGTTAACCTGGCATTTTATAGGGTTTTACCTGGGCAGGTGTCCAATCCTGGTTAAAGGGCAGGGGCTTGACCTTATAAGTCTAAGGTCTTGAACCAACAGGGCTTACTCAATTAGCATCTTCCTAACATCGCACCTTCCAGGGTCTCAGATTTATTCCTTCTGTGTAGGGAACCCAGACTAAGCTTTGATCTGTCCCAGGTAATTCGGCTTCCAGATCTGCCCCTTGTCTTAGTATTTCAAAGGCCTTTGGTAAAGATTTTTGAAAAACTCTTAACATTCAATTTAAAAAACAGGGTAACAACCGTAACAACAACAATTACAAAAATTTGTAAACCTGTTTTGATTGAAGATAGAGTCCAACTAGATAGCTTCCAATTCTTGAATAATCCATTTAACCAGTCACTGTCATCTTCTTTCTGTAATTTCTTGAATGCTTCTTGTGATCGGAAAGATTCATACAACACATGCCTTCGAAGTCCTCACAGATGTGCCCATGAGCTAAGAGTAGAAAGTCTATTGCTGCTCGATTCTGCATGGTGGCATGCCTGATAGTATCTACATCTGAGAGCAAGCCACTTAATGCAAGGGAGGTAGCATTGTTTGCTTACTCAGAAGGCACCTGAGATGGTCTAATTGTCCTAAAGCTTTTGCCGCAGCCACCCGAGGCAGTAATATGGAGGCGGCTGTTGTCTTGCCTTTACTCCAAAATGTAACTTCATCATTGCAATCAGATTCAAAGTAATGCATAGAACTTTGTGCTCTCTTTTTCTGACTATGTGTCGCCCTGTTCTTTTCTGTTCCTTTAGCCTTCTGATTATTTGCATACTTAGGAGTCAGATTCTCACACATTTTCTATAAACAATACTATTGTTCACATTTCTCCAGTTAGGAGGGACAATTGATAGACACCTTTTCAGACCAGTGGAATTGAAGAGGTTGAACCTCTGTCTTCCAATGTCGTCCATTTCTGTAAAATGTATATAAGGTGAAATCAAAAAAGTAAACTTCTCTTTTCCTCCTCTCGCTCTGGCTCGGTCATCTCTGTTGTGTCTCATCGTGGCGTTCCTGCGTCAACTATGAATCATTTTTATGTTGGGTGCCAGCAGGGCAAGCTTCCCCAAGGTACACGGCCCACCCTTAATATGTGCTGGAATGCCAGGCCATGCTCTGTACCTGCAAATAAGAAACACACC
This sequence comes from Aegithalos caudatus, assembly GCA_013389925.1. Taxonomy (NCBI): domain Eukaryota; kingdom Metazoa; phylum Chordata; class Aves; order Passeriformes; family Aegithalidae; genus Aegithalos; species Aegithalos caudatus. Next base: position 7,518 of record WEIU01018695.1, on the reverse strand, counting down.
CTGCGGTAGCTGGAGTGGGTGACTACTGGACTGAGAAGTGATGGAGGAGGTGTAATTACACCATCAGCTCTGATTTTTGGAAGCTGGGTGATAGGGGGAAACATCTTTCTATCTTTCTTATAATTTCTCTTTCTTTTTCGATTGTGCGTCTCAGTTTTTTTCCACATTGGTTGATAAAAAAACTTTACACAAAAATCCATTTTTACAGAGACGAGAATTTCTAGCTCCTGGCGAACAAGTGGTGCATGTGGGAGCTTCTGGGTCCAGTAATTCCAGGCATCGGCAGGGTTGTTTCCATATGCTATTAGGATTACTATCTTTTATACTACAGGTGGCATTGTTGTTTACTGGCCACATATCTGTAGGTAGCTGTGGGGATGGGCAGAGCCCCTGCAGCCCTGCCTTGGAGACAGGGCTGCTGAGGAGATAAGAAAGGAGTTGCACAACCTCCTGCCAGACCCCCCAGAGATAAGAAAGTAACGTTTCAGTTACGGTGACCACAAAAAGGTCCCACAAGCCCCCAGGAGTTTTATGTAGATCTGTTGTAAACCATTGGCTTGTCCCCTTCCACTCCCACCCTCGCTTTCCCATAAAACCCCCCTCGTTTGCCCCGCTTCTCAGGGTACCCGTCACTGGCTCCCTTCGCTGGTGCCATGCAATAAAGCTACCTTATACGGAATTGCTACATGGGACCCTCTCTTCTTCCCGGGCTGGCATAGAGAGAAGCTGCCTCACAGGGCATGGGCATGAGCTGAAATCACTGAGAGCTAAGAAATCACTAAAGAGCTGCCTTGTCCCTGCTGAGACGCTCTCTGCCAGCTGAGGGGGTGCTCTGGCCCCCTAGAAGGCTGTCTCTGGCGAGATACCCTTTTCGGAGTGGCCTCAGGCCCCTGGGTTCGGACGGCGGACCCCAAACCAGCCGTCGGATTAAGTAGCCCTAAGCAGGTAGAAAAGGGATCATCTGGGCTAGCAACAAACACAGGGTATTTTGTTTTATGGCTTTTGTCAGAGTTACCCATATGTTTTGTTTGGGCTGTGAGACTACCCAGGACTTTGCAAGGAGCATGGAGTTGATTAGGATGGCTGTAGCGAGCAGGAGTCCCTTGGGGGTCATGTTTAATGGAATAATCTGTGGGAAAGCTAAGGGAAGTGTAAAGGAGTTCTGCAGCAGGTAGGCATAGTTCTCAGGACATCTTTTCCTCAGATTCCTTTTGTGGTTTTTCCTGTGGAGTGTCTTGGTGTTCCTATACAGGCTGTAGATATGGTTTCATATTTTTCACTGGAATCCAGCAAGGTTCTTTATTTGTAGAGACACAAGCATATCCCCTCCCCCATGCAATTAATGGGAAAGGCCCTAAAATTTGACTGGATTCTAGATCTTTGATTAGAAAAGGTGGTTTCTCTTTTAACTGTGCTGGTGTGGTGTTTGAAAAATGTCTTGTAATTTGGGGGGTTTGGCTCCATAAATGAGTCATTAAAAAAATTAAAAACATATGTAGCTTTACTGAGCCTCTCTACAGCAAACAGGGTCTCTACTCCACCTTTCTGCTGTTGTGGAATTCTTTTGAGACACCCATGAACTCTTTCTACAATTGATTGTTCTGTAGGTGAACGCCTTTAGTATGTTTTATTCCCCACATATTAAAGAATTGTCATGATTTGTGAGAGGTGTAGGTTGGCCCATTATCTGTTTTTATTTCCTGTGGAATGCCTAACATTGCAAATGCCTGGAGAGAGTGTTTGATAGCATCTTTAGCTGCTTCACCTACATGAGCAGAGGCAAAAATTTCCCCTGAAAAAGTGTCAATTGAGACATGTAAATATTTGAATTTGCCAAAAGAGGCATAGTGGGTTACATCACTTTGCTAGACTTGTAAACTGTGAGGCCATCTGGGGTTTACTCCTGTTCCTATGGATGGCAGGGAAAACTTTTGGCAGTCAGGGCATGTGGTAACAGTTGTTTTTGCTGATCTTTAGTGATTTCAAACATATGATGTAGGGCAGGAACATTCTGGTAAAAGAATGAGTGGCTGAGTTTGCCTGCTCAAAAATGTTAGGCAGTGTTACCTGTGTTGTCACGGCTAGTGTATCAGCTCGCTCATTACCTGCTGTCAGAGGTCCAGGCAATGAGGTGCGAGAATGGATGTGCATGACAAAGCAGGGTTTCTGTCTCTGAGAAAGAATAAAAATTGGATTTTTAAGCAAGGAGTATAACCGCTCATTAGTAACTGACTTTAGAAATTAATTTTCAGCTCTCTAGACGATGCATGTAAGCAGAGTCAGTAACCAAGTTAAAAGGACATACAAACATAGAAAATGCTCTAACTGCAGCTAGTTCAACTATTTGTGGTCACCCCTCTATTATTTGGATGTCAGATTCCCATGTATTCGTTACAGGATTTTGCCATGTTATGACTGATTTATGGGACTTCCGTGAGCAATCTGTGAAGACAGTGAGTGCATCCAATGGCATATCACTTCTCAATGGTTTTGAGATTATGTTAAGGTCAGAGTGAAAAAGCTTATGTTTACAGTAATGTATTGAAATTTGTCCAGTATAGTTTTCAAGAGCTATTTGCAGATACTCTGATTGTTGCAATAGCCAATCTAAACGCTCAGTAGTTGTGGGTAAGTATATAGTAGAGTAATCTTTCTCAGCAAGGGAAAATAAGCGTGATCTGGCTCTGATAATAAGCTCAGCCATCATCTCTGGTTTTGTTGTTATGGTTTTCCTCAGCTGATGGGGCAGGAAAACCCATTCTAAAATCAATAAAGGGTCAGATGTCTCAGGGTCCCACTAAAAAATCAAAGCATGGAGCTGAGGTCCCTTCCCCAAAATAGCTAAAAGAAATGATAGATTTGGATTTATTCTGTGCTTGATGGGTTTGAATGGCTTGGGAAACTTTTCCCAAGGCATTCCTCACTTCGTCCGTCCGTTGCCTAGGTGAATTTAAGTCAGAACTCTCCTTTAACAAAACAAACAACAGGGCTAGGTCCTCATTTGTGGCCCCCAAAAGAGACCTGATCCAATTAATTGATCCCAACAGTTTTTGTAAATTGTGGGTTGTCTCTGGTCTCTCATCTAGTTACAAAGGCTGGTGTTGTATATTCTGGGAAAGGATTTTAAGTCCTAAATATTTCCAGGGTGGTGTCTGTTGTATCTTTCCTCTGCAATGGTAAGTCCTACTCCCTGAAGAGCTGCCACAGTAGCTTTTAAAGTCACATTTAACGATGGATCATTTTCAGCTTCAATAAGTATATCATCCATGTAATGATAAATGATTGCCTGTGGATGGTCTCGACGAACAGGGGCCAAAACCTTATCCACAAACCACTGACGTATAGTGGGTGAGTTTTGCATGCCCTGTGGTAAACAGGTCCAATGGTACCTTTGAAGGGGTACCTGTCAATGCTTGGAACCGCGAAAGCAAATCGAGGGGCATCATGTGGATGAAGGGGAATGTCAAAGAAGCAGTCTTTTAAATCAATGACAGTTAATTTCCACTCTTTAGGAATCATAACAGGGGATGGTAGACCAGGTTGGAAAGCGCCCATGCCCTCTATCACGTCGTTGATCCTATGCAGGTCTTGGAGGAGTTGCCATTTATTGCTGTCTTGTTTTTGGATGACAAAAACAGGTGTGTTCCATGGGCTTGTAGTGGGTACTATGTGTCCTTTTTCTAATTGTTCTTGCACCAGACACTCGAGCATGACAAGTTTTTCCTCAGGGAGGGACCACTGATTTATCCATATGGGTTTATGAGTTTTCCAGGTCAATTTAAGGGTGTCATGCTTTTCAATGACCTCAATTAAAAATTTGTCTTGAGGCGCATACCCCACTGGGACAAAATATCTCTTCCCCACTCTACAGGTGTTTCTGTCCTTACTACAAAAGTTCTGGTGGTGGCAATTTGGCCTTCAGGTCCTTCAAATTTAACCAGTCCCACATTCCTGAAGCTGTTACCGTTTCCTCCAATTCCTGATAGGACTGCTGCAGTCAGAGCGAGGGTCCATTCTGTAGGCCGCTTGGATTGTGAGATGACTGTCGTGTGAACCTGTATCAATTAGACCTTTCAAAACAATCTTTTTGTTATTATGTTCCAGTGTGCAGATAATCTCAGGCCAGCTATCTCATTACTTTCATCCACATTACCAAGGACTCTAATGTGTTGCAAGAGTCCTTCCCAGGCAGCAAAATCATCTGAGCAATTACTAGTCCCTGAGGGATAAAACAAGGTGGGTGAGGACACATTGCTAATACTGTAATTTTTTGTTGCGATACTACCGACAGCACTGATGGTAAAACGAAAATCCTTCCAATTTTGACCAGCAATTTCCAAGAATTAATAATTCACGAGGCTGGTCTTCTAGCCCAAGCTGTCCAGTGGATACAGAGTGTGTGAAAATGTCAGTTAACACTACTGGCTTGGCACTTGCCACCTCCAACCTGGCACCTGGGAGCAAGGTGGTTGGTAGGCCTGAGAGGAGGTGTTGATTTACCTGGCCTCCAGTGGTTATGGGTGTGTGCTGCTGAGGCATTTGTGTCGTGGCATAAGGCCATCTCATGCTTCACTGGAAGTTTCCTGGGGCCAACTTGCCATGGTTCCCCTGCCTTGGGTGATATTGGTTAGTGTGACAACAACCCTTACAACACCCAGAACAAGCAGGAGCCCTGGGCCTTGCTTCTAGTTGAGGACAGTCTTTTGAAATGTCTGTGATCACCACAATGAAAGCATGGACCAATACTTTGATGTGGTTGTGGTTTTTGAGGTACAATCTGCAATGCAGCCAAAGCATGTGCCACTCCCTGTATCACTGCCTGAGCCTGCAGGACACCTGAGTGTTCGAGGGTCCCAATGCAGTTACAAGCCTCTACCATTTGCATTAGAGTTGGTTCTGGGTCGGTGGCAAGGGCACATAACAACACTTTCTTGCATTCAGGATTTGCATTTGACACACCTAGTTTTAGCACCAATTCATCTTTAGCTTTCTCTTCTAAAATTTGTCTCTCAGTAGTGAGCTTAAGGCGGTCAATGAATTTCATATATGGCTCATTTGGCCCTTGTTTTACTTCTACAAAATCCTGTGCAGGTGTGTTACCATCAGGCACTTGAATCAGTGCTTTTCTTGCAGTGTTTTTAATATCATCAAGCACTGGCCTGGGTAAATTGACAGCCTGGTCATCTGGATGAATATGTGCCCCTATCCCCCACCAGGTGTTCCAGTGTTAGTATACCCTGTGCTTGATCCATGGCATAACTGGTTAATAACTGATTTTAAAGCCTCTTCCAACCCCCTTCCCATAAGGTATATTCTGTAGGTGACAACAGTACTGTCATAATGTTTTAAATCATGAGGGGTTAGTACATGAGCTGTGAAAGTAGCTCTAATCAGATTGCTGAAAAAAGGGAAATTCCTTCCATAATCCTTAGCAGCCTTGCATAATTCTTTTACTTCCCCATACACAAGGGGTTCCCAT
>WEIU01018694.1:1230-22629 GCA_013389925.1 Aegithalos caudatus | reverse complement strand
AAAAAAGATAAGTTAGTACTTCAGGTCAGGAGTTAGAAATGAGAGAGTGAGAAAGAATTCTTGATTTCTTTTCACACCAGTATAAGAAAAGTATCAGAAAATGATCCAAAATAGGTAGGAAGGAGCTGAAGTGAAGAAATCAACACAGAAGTCTGTTAAAACTGCTTCACTTTATTGACATTATGGATGATAATGTCAGTGCTGAACTGACTTTCTAGTTCATTGTCTGTGTCTGAAAAACTAAATAATCTTCAGACTAATTTGGTTAATTTATCTGACTACTCAATTGTCTGGTTCCCTTAGTTCAAGGAAAGTAGCTTTTGTATTTCCTTTTTTTTTTTTNTTTTTTTTTTTTTTTTTTTTTTTTTAATCCTCTGTTCTTTGTCTTTTCATACTCTATTTTTCTACAAAGATGGACATGGTGAGAAAGTTATTTGAAGAAATTCTGCTACAGATAATAAATTACCTTCCCCATTACTTTTTTCACCCCTAGTCCTCATGTTCATGTGCTGTCCTGAAAGCAGGAACAGTTAAGAAGGTAAACACTAAAGTACTAGTAAGAATTGATTATAACATTATTTAAAATCAGAAGGTAGAAATGACACCATTTACAGATGTAAGTTTTCAAAACCAAAATATTCGTCTCTTGAATTTTCTCTTATTTTTATATTAAATTGTTCTTTACACTGTATCAGAAAATGCTGAAATGTCTTTGCTATTATACTTCTGTATTGATTTTTTTAAAAGAAAATTTCATGTTGTCGTAGAAGGTTTTATTTATATCCACTAGTGTCAGGTTAAAGATGTGGGGCACAAATACCATAGCATTGCATTGAAAGAGCCACAGATTCTTGCCATATTCTTGTTCCCAAGTTACATTCATTGTCTCTTTGTGTGCATGATTTTTGCATGCTTAAACACTTTTGTAAGTAGGACAGACCTCAATGTAGGCTAACATACACGATTTTAATGATTTTTTTCTCCTCATAATAGTTTCTCACTGGAAAAATGTTCACTGAACAGTTGGGAATATTCTTTATCTAGAAAAGTAGATATTTTCTTCCTTTCTCTTTTTTTCTTTCTTTTTTTGTTTTAAGGGAAATAATGTTGAGAAATTATGTTTGTATCGTACACCCATGAATATCAGGAAGGGCTCTTTAGTTTATAGTAATTTCCAATTTCTTTCAGAGACTATGTAAGTTTCAAGAGACATTCCCCAAGCTTTGAATAAACAAGCATCTATTATAAACTACAGTGTGTAATGTGTATTGTTAATGATGCTTTCAGAGGGCTGTCTCTCTTAAAGAAAAAAAAAAGAAAAAGGGAAAATTCTTAATTGTCCAGATCACATTCAAAGTGAAGGAAGGGAGGGCAGCAAAGGACAAAGAGCCAGACTCCACTCTACAACTCTATATTCTGTTAATGCAGATGTTGTAATTCATCTTTCGAGTCAATTACCCTTCTGGTGGCTTATGGGGAGAGCACAGTCATTAATATTTCCAATAAACCCAATTGTAGTCAGATGAAATTTCAAACAGATTTCAAGCAGGAAAAGAAATTAGGTCAAGAGAAATAGCCCACACAAATTAATGAGCCCACTGATAGATAACTTCACCATTAGCATCACTACTTCCATAAACTGATCCAATGATGTAGAATTTAATCAGACACTATTTCACTGAATAAGGAGAAAGTACAGAGATTATATCTATTTTTCCCTTTCTTTTTATACACTGAAAAGTGTGCTGCTGGAGCAACTGAAGTATAGACTTTTAAAATCCTTAAATATGGGGAGTTTAGTGTGGTTCTTTTTTTCTTTTCCTATCCTCCCTAAGTGCTAAGGCATTTTTTTCTGTAGAGAATTCATTGCAGGTCTGTCTCATATGATATCTGAGCTATCCAGACAGAGAAGAACACCAGGGCTGAGAGGAGCTCTTGCTCTACTATTAAAAACCATCAATGTGTGTACAAAATAGATAATAATTTAAGGTGTGTGGGGTTGTGTGCATGCACATACAGTGGCTTCAAGATCTCACCATGATTCTTCATACACTGAGAATTCATCTCAGGCCCAGATAAATAAATGAATCATAATACCTCTTATATCTGAGAAATGTATGTAGACATATGCACACACATGTAGTATATACCAATAGGCCAGGACAACAGGCACTATTCTTTTACTTGTTTTTACTAGTTTTATTATTTTAGTACTAGTTTTTTTTGTTTTGTTTTGTTTTGTTTTTTGTTTGTTTGTTTTTTTTTGTTGTTTTGTTTTGTTTTGTTTTGCTTTAATTATTATTATTTTTGCGTAGTATAAAAACTGTGTGTGTTTCATGTTGCTTCTTGCTTTAGTGTGATGAAGCTTTAAATACCTAGAAAATTTTATTTCAGTCTCATGAAAATTTATAGTGTAAATATAGTATTGCAACTGAATATAGGTAACTCTCTATATACGAAATATTTAAATTTAAAAGAACAGTGTGATTGGAATATAATGGGAGAAGACTCCAAAACCAGCCAGCTTCAAGCTTCAAAACGATTCTTGACCGTATTGACTAGATTTGTTAACAGCAGACATTGCTAGTAGTTAGCACTTAATCACTATCAATCATCCCTGACAAGCTTATTTTAAATTAGTTACAAGTGTACAATGCCACTGTAGGGATACCGTTTTAGTTCATACTGATAGCTATAATCCATCAATCCAGGGAACAATTTGAGATGGAAAGACATAACAGAGTCTTTCACCTTCTTTCCTCCTCATCCCTCCCTGTAAAACACCACTGGTGTTCTGTGTTTCTCTGCCTCTTCCCCAAAAGAAAATCTGGTGATCTCAGCTTCTCTTGACATTTATTTTTGGGATGAGGGCTTCTTCTGGTTTTGCAAATTCTGCAGGATTATTCTGGTTCCATCAGACACTCTGCTTGCCTTCTCTGCAGGGTTATTTTGGTTTTACCAGACATCATTCTTGCCTACTTTGCATCCTTAGTTCTTATCTTGGAGAGTTTAATACTGGTGCATTTTTTATGCACCCTGTTTGCCACTCCATCACAACTCCATCTGTGTCTGCCAATTAAGGCTATTATTTATACATTAAAGCTGAGCTGCACTGCAAGATGTCATTAATATTTTTACAATGTGAAAATATGCTTATATACACTGTACCTGGTTATGCTATTTTAGTGTGCTTATGTCTGTTACAAGAAAGTAAATTCTAATTTTCTTACTTGATAGGCATCTAATTACTGCATGCAACAGGTGTCATTTTTGGCTACAGTAAAACCAAATCATGTTTGGAAGCAAAGGCATTTTAACATAGCTTGAAACTTGGTCCCATCCATGCATCAAGAAAAGGTTAAATCTCTAGTGTTCTAGTAAGATTCAATTCATGTTTAAAAGGAATGTCTTACAATAAGTTACTCAAATAGAACCTAAGTGGTGTATTTAGCAGACACAAACTGAACTACTTCTGTAGAAGAAAACTCAGATATATGTTCTGAAAAGTTATGCAAGTATGAATGTTATTCACGACTTTGAAGCATGAAGTCTAGATGGCAATCACTGAGTTTAGAACAGTGCAAAGTCATGAAAGTTTACCTGGATCACGGTCATAGGAACCCTGGCCATCACAAAACTGTTCTGAATATATCTGTGAAAACTGTGTTTACACAATTTACTGTATTTTTTCTTAATATCTGTTCATCTAAATTAGTAAATTACAATTTTCTCCAGGTAATTTATTTGAAAAATTGAGAAAGAGATTTGGAAAGATCTTGTCATTGGATGAATTAGGAAAAATATTGCTAAATGTAAGCACCTTGTGGTATTGAACATGCTGAATCTCCTGTAGCATTTCTGAAAACCTTCCAGAACCGTGTGCGTACGTTAGCTCTGTATGCTTAGGAGACAACTTCAAATCACTCGAGGCAGCTAAGAAGCAGATCACTTTTGGCTTTTACTGTGTTTGGCTATATTGGTAAGTCATATCTTTTATTTACAATTTAGCATTGAGCACTCTAAGGCTCCAAAAAACTCACTTGAGGCTTTCGAAAGGGCTTATGGCTGTTCCTGTACTCTGTGTTAGAAGCATGGGAGAAATACTAACAATAGGTCAGAACAACAAAATAAGACTTTATTGGCAACTATAGAAAATCTGAACTTTGGCAAGAGGTCTAGTGTAACATTCAATCAACACACAGAACTTCACAAGCATTAACTGAGCCAATTCAACTCACAAACCCAATGTAAACCCATTCAATCTTAAGTTCCTCAAAAATTCCAAGAAGAGAGAATTAGAAGGAGAAAAAGAAAAAGGAAATATATAGAAAAGGATACATACAGGTACAAACTTTTGGGTTTCAGTAGTGCTCAGATGTTAGAAATTCCAAGAGGAGATAGGGTCAAGAAACATTTTCCATATGTTTGACCTTAAATACTCCTTGGCCTTCATGGGCCCTTCCTCTAGCTGGAACTTCCAGTCATTTGGCAACCCTGGAGCTGAACCAGAGCTCCAAGGCTGGGGTGTGAACTTTTGCTGCTGCTGTGCCAGTGATTGACAACCATGACAGGACTGGAATACAGGATTTAAGGGGTGGGGGGTGCAAGACATGGCACCACCTCAATGGAGCAAGGTCTGACCTGTTCCTTTCCCCATACACATGTACCCCAAAATGTTTTGAGACATAAAACTTTCCAGTCTCTCATAAGCACCCCATGGCTCGAGCCACTGTCTGGTGGTACCTTTCCTCTTGCGGCAGCTGTGAGATCCTAATCTCATAGACAGAGAATAAAGGAAAGAAGACTCTCCAAAACTGCAGGTAAGGTGTGATGCAGACCAGTATCTGGGAGGAGAGTTCATGAGCCAGTCTTTCAGCTGCAGTGACCAAAGAGTCCAGCAGATTGGTTGGTGATTTCCTTTCTGTTTCCAGTCTGTCACAGTGACATGCAGACTTCCGTGCACATTTCTCTTCCTCTTCCCTGCCTTCTACCTTTCTTCTCTCTTTTTCTTTATTTGAGCATGGCAGATATGTAGAGTGTTATCCTTTTTATGTTAGGATAGTGTGGATAACTTGTAAGGTCTCTCACAGGAACTCAGGTCAAAATTAGCAGCTAATGGTCTGGTTGGTCCTGAGTTTCCTGGCTCAGGATGGAGAAGTAAATCATTGGTTTCAAATTATACAGACTGAAATTTGGAACTCAGCTGCAAATCAGCTTAGGAAATATTTTATAAAAGCACTTGAGGTTTCTCTGCATATTTTGTGTCTGAAGTGGAGTCTGATCACTTCTTCACATTTGATGAATGCTTGAATTGCCAACCACACCTGATTTGTGATACTCTGCTACCCATTGTTAGAACATCCCTATGATATTATTAGTTAAGCACAGCCCCATCCAAGGTACTCACATTCTTAGATGTAGTTTTTTACACCCAGCTAAACAACAAAGACCCTTGGAGGATTTTCTTATGGTTCTTTTTTTTACTACAAATAGTTGTAAATCTATGAACTTCAAGTTGCAAATATGATTCAAACCTTTCTTTTTATATAATTAAATTCATTATAACACTGGGGTGCCCATACCGAAAAGTATTGAAGTATCTTGAAAAGTAACTGTGCTAGTCAGGGTTTGGAATCATATGTATATTTTTTTTCATAATATTGCCAAGGCAAATTGGGAAGGGAAGGGATACTGGCCACCCTCCTTATGCCAAGTTGCATGGGAAACATAAATTTTCTTGACCATCAAGAAATACATATGACTTAAGGTTTCATAGATAAGCAAACTCAAAATATTTATAATTATAAATCAGCCCCTTGTTGCAAGGGAAGTTTAACAGAGAAAGAAATTCTTGCTGTCTCCAGATCTCTGTCTGTTCCTTAGACCAGCACACTGGGATCATACGTGTTTTGAGTGAATCTCCATGCATTGCAAGGTACAAAGTGGAAAACTGAAAGATACAAAAAGCAATATTAACAAAATAAGAAACACCTAACCTGGGAAATTTTTATAGGGTAGGCGATGTAAATGTCTAGAAAAAGATGTATTATTATTCTGCAGAAGAAATGTCAGTTTTGGAGAGAATAATGTCAATTATTCTTACTGAATCAGGAGTCTACCCAAAAAACATTATTTTGTCTTGTTTCCTAAAAACTGATTTTATGAGTAAAAGACACAGAGGAGGTGAGGTCAATGGTGTTTTGAATGGTGGTTTCAAGAATGTGTGTAATTATTAGTGTTAGGTGTCACTTTTTGTTGTGGGGTTTGGTTTTTTAAAATTCTAGGGATTCTAGGGTTACATCAGGTACAAAGGATAAATGAAGTTACTGGAAGATCTTTCCACACTTGAAGAATCACATTTGTATTCTCTGTTCTAGCAAACCAATTTGATATCTGCATTGAAATGCAATTTTGGTTAATCTTTGTCTTGAGGCCAGTGGAGCACTGTGAATGTTGAATGTTCTTTGGCTAAAACACTGAACACACATCACAGCCATTCCTGCTGTGTTGAAGACCAGCTGGGAAAAAGATATGTACTCTGAAGTTAAAATAGTCAGAACAGGTCCCCTACTTGATAACAGCTGAGTGCTGTAGTCAAATACAGCTATTGCAGCAGGATTCTATTGATTTATACTGGATAAAACTGGTGCTTTTATCAAACAGTTTTGTGGCTACTCAGCAGTCTGTGTCAAGCCATAGGCAAAGATTTTCAGGAAGTTCCTGGCATCCAGAGAGCCAGAGAAAAACTGGTTATTATACCAGGCAAATCGCACAAATCACTTAACAGCACGCTTGCCTCAGTCAGATGGAAACACATTCACATTATTCAGATTATGCTGCAAGCTAGCACAGCAGAAAGATTAGGCCTCCCAATTTTCCAGGTAGTGTTTAAAATCTTTTCCCTAGCTAAAGCATATAGCTGACAGTTCACACTCCAAAGTCAAGTTAATCTGTAACATTATCCGCCCATTTTGCACTGAGCAGTCCCCAAAGCAGTTTGTAATATGCATATGAACTGAACCATTGTTGTGATCAAATTTTAAATACCCTTGTGAAATGGGAAAGAAGGAAAGATAAAATAAAACCCTGCTGCTCTGGTACTGAAGATTGACAGCAAAAGGAAAAGTATTGCTTCATTGAGTGCATGGCTCTGGCTACAGTGGCTGCATTAAGTTGCTGGTGGGACTTCCATTCCCTCCTCTAATGCATGGCTAATAGCTCAGCTCTGTAGAGTCAGGAGATGAAGCTTTCCTATTTCAGAATATTATGAAGTTGCAGTGGTGTGAAATTAGAGTGATAGTTATCGTAAATTTTTTTCGGACAAGGATACTTGGTTAATACAGCTCATGAATGCTTTTCCATGTGGTAGGTGTTTCACAGTAGCTCACCACTGAGTCAGCAACAGTGCAAAGCCATAGCAATATATATTACATTTTCTGAATTTGGTGGTTTTTAAAATGATTTCTTGTACTGGAGATCATACATCTGTTTGAAAGCAAGAGGTGAAAATGAGCATAAGGGAACAATTGCCATTATGGCAGAAGGTAAAAAACAACACATCGTTGTTCAGTCTTCTGCTGGCATGTTGCCCTCTTCTAGAGTGGTTGACACAATAATTAATTATATCCATTTGCTTCATAGTAGTGAAATTCACTCCTGGTTTTACTGTGGACTCAAAATTGATCCCATTTGAAAAACTATATAATTCACTTAAGTAACCTCGGCACCGTAAGTATGTCACGAGATTAGTAAAAGCTTCTATACTTGACAACTCTCTTGTGAAATTTGAGAGGTCTCTGTTGGAATAGTCTCAAATATAGTATCAATAAATAAATATTTAAAAGGATGTAATTTGTGTTGTTGCTGACAATATTCTTTGTGTTTTCTTTAGCTCTTTGCTATTTCTTATAGTTGCCTCTATATGGCTGATTTTTACTACAAATAGTTGTAAATCTATGAACATATATTATTATGAAAAATAATATGGCTTATTCTCACAGAAAGAAAGTTAGAAGAAAATAATTTTTCTCTTTACCTTACCTGGGCGTGGGAAAACACAAGTACTTAATCCAGGTTTCCTCACAGAACAACAGAGAAGTCTAAAATGTACTAGCCCCACCCAACCCCTACCCCATTCAAAAACTGTATTTAAAGTATTAATTTGGTATTTCTATTATTTGACATGCTGCTTTACGAGCATATTTAAACAATCCTGTAATTCAAGCAATGGGAACTGAAATCTCATATGACACTTTTAGAACCAGTGCAGCTTATTTAGTATTGAGAAAATTTTATAGCAGTGTCTTTTCTCCGAAGGCTGCACTGGATGTAGAAAGACATCAGCTTTTCAACTCCTGAATTACTTTGGTAAACATCACATTAATAAATGAAAAAAAGCTCATAACTGTGTGGAAAATGAGGCAGCAATGATGAAACTTGCACCTACTACTGCACAGTCTTAGGCTTGGTAATATAAAATGTAGTCAGCAAAAAAGTTCAGTATCAGTCTGCTTTTAAATGATAAATTAGAATGACGAGTCATGTATGATGTAACTAATATGAATTGTGTTGATTCCTAACCAAATCCAAGTGCAGTTAATAGAGGTAAAATTCTAGATTATTATTGAGTTCTTGTGATCATTAGAAATAAGTGTGGCCAAAAAACAGTGTTACCTAGCTGTGAAAAATCAGTAATGAAACCATTAGATTAGTAATACTGTGACATATGTCTTAATTGATTTACTCACTTCATTGTGAAAGACTTTTTTAATGTTAATATTAATGTATTATATCTTGAAAAAAATTATAAATACTGACACAAATATTATTTGTATAGCAATTGGTCACAAAGAGTAATTCACTAATATTCAATGAAGTGTTAATATATGGAAAACCTAGAGTGATTATAAACTTCGTTTTGACTTTAAATGGAAACTTGTTGCAGTGCAAATCTGTGTATAATTGTATTAATCAGTCCCAAAGAGTATATGAGGTTGAAACATATATTGCTCTTTTATGTTTGACCTATAGTTGTGCAATATGCAATTATTATCATGACAGAAGATGGGTTTTCTAATATTCTTAATCTTACTACACAAACATTGTGAGAAGCAACTGGGTTATGTTATGAAGCCTCTGTTTTCTTTCTTATTTATTACCTGAGTTACAGATTCAGAAGGGTTACTTCTGTATAATTTCTATTAGATACTTGAGAAAAGAGAAAGAAAGACATAGGGACATTTTCAGAGAAACATCTGTCCCTAATTTTGGGGGATTTTTATTAGACTGTGAATATAAATCATATTTATTTTGTTTTAAAATAAGTAGGATAATTCTTTTTATGCATCCATAGAACTGAAAATGCTTATAGTGAACTGAACTGCTTATAGTGAACTTAAATTAGTACACTTTGAAAGTGGAAATAGGCACGTGAATCCCTGATCTTTGTGATAATATGAATTTCTCGACTTTTCATAGGTCGTTTGGTGGGAAATACCCAAGGTAAGGTAACATAAACATCAAGCTCAAGAGTCCTTCTCTCAAGCTTCTGCTGACCTGTAATATATGTTTTTAAAATAAACAAAAATAATGTTGATTATGCTGCATATCTAAGGTGCATAGAACCTTGTAATTGCAGCTGCTGACCTTCTTTCAGACCATATCATAGTATCACAGAAACATTTAGGTTGGAAAAACCCTATAAGATCATTGAGTCAAAACACCCAACACTGCAAAGTCCACCACTAAATTTTGTCCTGAGTCCCACAGCTACTTGTCTTTTAAATACCTCCAAGGTAGATGACTCAACCAGTGCATGGGGCAGTCTGTTCCAATGTCTTTCCATGACAATTTTTTTCCTATTATTTAATCTAAACTTCCCCTGGCACAACTTGAGTCCATTTCCTCTTGTACTATATTGTTTCTAGATTGCCAGGAGAAAATCAAAAATTAAGAGAGAGCAAAAGGTATATACACTGCAGAAATGCTCATATTACCAAAAACAATTTGGGAGATCAGCAAGTAGGGATATCTGCAGTTCTCAGCAGTTCTTCCTGGAAGATTACTTCCTGCTGAGAAGAAGAAAAGCTTATATCACTGTAGGAGGACATCACAGAAGTAGGTCAAATGCCCACAGGTGACTGACCAATATGGATATGTTAATATATGGATCTTGCTCATGCATTTTCTTTGTGTTGGTTAGGGGTTTGGTTTTTTCCTTTTATTTTTCGCTTTATTTTTTAATAAATATCTTAGTAGTGGGCTCCTTGCAACTTGCCAGCCATCTGTCATTTAGCAGAAGTCTTTTGGTAGCAGACTACCTCCGGTATGTTTCTCTCTGCTTGTTAGTCAATTCAGCTTCACTATTACCTGACCTTTAGTAGCAAAAAGTGCATACAATATTTTCACATGAAAAGATAACCTAAAGAAGTCTTATTTAGAAATGGTATTTCATGATAAAACAGTTAACTGGATTGCCAGATTTGACAAACTCGTATTTTTGATTTTGAAGCTGTAAAGAAATGTAGTTTATTTTAATTTTGTAGAGATATTTTGAAAAGGTAATTTAATTATTTGAATTGTTACAAAATATAGATCTTAATAGCTTGTAATAATAATAAAATATCAGCATTCCAGTTATGATTAATATGAGTGGTTTATTTAGAGAGAAATGATCAAAAGAATGTAGGATTTAAAAAAAAAAAAAAGAACAATGGAAGCAGTGATGGAGTTTATGAGAACTTAGGTGTTTAACAGCCATGAGCTTTTGGTTTCATGTGGAAAAACTAGAAAATTATTTCAGCACAAATTCAAATCATGTTTTCAGAGCCAAAGTATACAGATTACATTAAGCCTTCACTGTATCTGGCTTCAAGCTTTTTGATTCTGTGTTCAAAATGGTAGAAAAGTGGTTCTGAGCCATTGTTTTGAATGCTCTAAAGTCTTTTTAGTTTTTTACTTCTAAATTCTCATGTTGATTTAGCACAGAGGAAAACTTTGATCCTGTCTTATCATACCTCAGTATCAGCTGCCTAGGGGATCCTTTGTACAGATATAGCACCCAAATCTTTTTCTCTATCAATAAAATGAGATTCTGTTTAGCATCAGTTAGGCTATGCCCTTTTATTTTGGTAGATTTTTGCCCCAAAGGTGTTATCAGAGGAGCTTCAGCTTTGCATTTCCTATATCACTCAAACTAGAGAATACTCTTTTCATCCAATTTGAATTGTATTTCTCCAGCAGAAGATAGAATTGATTTTTTAGCTGATCTTTCAAATCTGTTCTGGTATGCCCAGTTGAAAAATAAATAACTCTCATAACAGTACTTGTTACAAACCTATCCCATTGTATATATAACTCCCCCCACACATCTGAAAACAAACTAACCAGAAAGAAAAAAAGTAAAACAAGAGGAACTCTGTGAAATGGCACTCCAGACGTATCATTTTAACGCTGTGTCATCTACATACTGTGAAGATCTTCTGAACTCCCCCAGTGCCACTTGCTTACCTGTAACTTAATTGCACAATATTTTCAAACAAGTCTATAACCTTGTCGTGTTTCCCTTTTCACATCCAAAGAGTGTGGCTGGTGAACAGTAGGTCTCCCCAGTTTACTTTTCAAGTGGGAGACAGGTTTAACTTGGTGATGCTGCCAACAGCTAAAGCGGGCTGAGGGCACAGCTTAACTGGCTGTCACTAATTGAAGGGTGAAGACTAATGGCCACATGTAATATTTCCACAGTAATGAGAGCACTGCACTGACACTGCTGTGCTGCTCTGTGAGAGACTTAAATGTTTTACAGGGATGGCAAGGCAGTACCATTCTCAACCCCCTCCACCCACACAGCCTAAATGTTATAATGCAGTGAACAAGCTGATTTGGATGAGGAATTTCAGGCAGCTTCTTTTTCAATTCAAAAATGGAAAGACAATTGGGCCTAGTGGAAAAGCACTGGCCAGCTACAACCCTAATGCCAAGGCCACCACTTAACCAGTATCTAATGACAACCAAAAAAGATCTCCATGCAGACAACAGTAATTTCAGAGTCCTGGTAAAGCAATGTTAACAAGTTTGCTTACATTGCTTTTTAAAATCTGCCACTTTCATGACAGAGAGATAACTTCACCAATAAATAACTAACACAGCAAATTTAGCATGAAGAGGAGCAGAGGAAGGGCCCAGCCCCTTGAGTTCATTGTAGAAGGGAAACACTAAACAGCATCTGCTATCTCCCATTGGAAAAATGAGCAGGTTTCATTTAGGAAGCTGAAACAAATCACTGTAATGTACATGGGAGATAGCAGAATTATCTCTTTAGACTTTCTAAAAAGTGTTGTTAAATAGCTCCAGTCTGCACTCAGATTTAGTATAAAATATTTTTTTCTCAGTCATACATTTTATTTTGGCTTAGAAATTCATTTTGTCAACATGAGCATGTTTACTGTTGCTTTCAAACTCTCTAACTAAGTGGCTTGGCAGACAGGCAGCTCAGCTACGGAGAAATGTGGCTCAGCGGCTGCATCTGCCTGCCTGCTTCATAAAAGGAAAGGAGGAGAAATCATCTGAAACTTTATAGCTGCTCAGAGCAGTCTCACTGATCATTGTCTACCCTTACACATGTCCTACTCTAAGGAAAGTAATGAAGATGCTAATAAGGTGTGAACGGTATATTATGATTCATGCATTAGACAAAAAAGAGGAGGGTGTGTTATTCCAAGTAATTTGGACAGGTTTATACATTCAGAAAACTGTCAAACTATCAGGAAGATATTCAGCTAATTCAGAAAATTTACCTTGTAATCTGTTCTCATTGTGTTCCTTCAGACCTGAAGACATTAAGATTTTAACAGTCAAAACTACAATTAGAAAGCTCTTGCCAAGATTTTAACATAGAAATGTTTTTGTAGCATTCATTTGGCCATCCCTTGTTATTGAACTCCTTCCAGGCCAAGAACAACCTATAGGTGACATAAAAATTTCTTAATTAATATCTTAACATCAGAGGAAGTATAAAACAGTGTTTATGTGCCAAAGAATCATCATGGTCATATAGTTTGTGGAAGAATATGGCTTTCAGATCACACAAGGGTACTTGCTTGATACTATCTCTTCCATTTGGTCCTATTGCAAGACTTGAAACTCTCATATTTTAGATTATGCAATTGCCGACTAAGGGAAGTGTTTGAACATCTTTAAATGCTATTCCAAGGGAAAACCTTTTTCTTTCTACTTCTCCAGCTTAAGAGCCACTAGTTTATAAATTCTCTCACTGAATCAGAATCTTTCTCTTTTCTGACTTTGATCCTGTATTTCTATAGAAAAATTCCTAGCTGCACTTGTAGATCAGAGGCATGTACTCTATGGCACTATTTGTATATTTATTTGTTTTAATAAGAATTATAGACTAACAAATTGTATTTCCTGGGAAAGAAAATTTAAGCCCCAAAATCAAAGTAATGCCCTTTTTGTCACCAAGAGCTAAATTAAGCCTGGATTTTCATACAATATGTATTTATTAATAATTCTCTAGCCAAATTTTCTATTTAAGAAATAGTCTATTTATTTCTATTTCAATTAAGAACTTTATCAATGAAATGCATTTTTGTATCATTGGAGACGTTACTCCTGTCTCTTGAGATAAGAGGCAGGCTGCTTTTGGGGTAGGTTTGGACATGGAATTGGTACAGGAATTGGTGTTTATATGCATGCAAAGTGCAGAGATTGCAGACATTTGTTTCACAATTATTTGCTGTAACACTTAAAAAAAAAGTAATAGGATGTTACTGATTAAAAAAAAAATTGCATGAAGGGTAGTTGCTGAATTCACATAGGATGAGGTATTCACAGAATTACAGTTAAATAGAATAGACACATAGAATGAGTTGAAGGAGTGGGATACCCCTAGCTGTTCTTTACTGTAAATCTCAACCTTAATCCACAAAGATTATTAAAGCCTCTGAAGGGGCTGGCTGATAGTGGTGACTGTTATCCTAAAAAACAGATGGCAAAGTGAGTGACACCTATAAATGTGCAGGCTGTGTTACTTCACTGACAAGATGCTAAGCCCTTCTGGCACTGAAGTAAAAAGACAGGTGTTTTTGACACAAAAAAAAAGGAGTATTGAAACTATGCCTCAAGCCATGTGGAGAGTTGAAGCCAATTTTTCAAGTAAAAGTAACTAAAAATCTAAATTGGGGTATACATGTGAAAGCACGACAGCTTAAGACCTTTCCCATCAATAAGTTTTTGACGAGTTCTAGTGTCTGTCTTGTGCCTGTAGAATTAGCCAATCGTCTTTCAAATTAAATTTTAATGTTCAAGGCTTGAATAGATGGTAGCTTTGTTCTGCAAATTTTGTGCAGCTCATTTCCAAATGGATGAAATGGCAAGTAGTATTTTTGGACTTCCCTTTAAGTTTGGTGATAGAATTGTTCAATTGTCTTTTGGTCTGCTTTAATATGGTATGAAGTTAATCGAGTATTCATACACCACATATTATTATTGTAATTAATGATGTTATGTTTAGAGATTCATGTGGCCAACAGGGAAGCCACAATGATATAAAAAACAATGTAATGCAAATATGCACTTTAAAATCCATTATCACCTCAACAGATTACTTTGTTTGAAAAGGTATTGAAGTTAATAGCATTTAATCTACTTTCTTAAATGTGGTAGTATTATTTTTCATAACCAATGAAAATAAAGTTTTAATAATCAAGCTCTACCAGATGGTAAAATTTCAAGTACATTTTTTTTTCCTCAGCAAATTAGGCTTTATTCTTTTTTCTGCTCCCAAATTTAAGACACCAATTTATGTTTATGGATGAAAGGGAGCTGTTAAATAATAAAAACTCTATCAGGTAGTCACCAAAATAAAATGCAGTGGAACCCACTCAGAAGAAAAAAAAAAAAAAAAAAAAAAAAAAAAGGCATAAAAATACAATGAAATGTACCTTCTACTTGTTCTCATGAAGTGATAGGATCACCTCCATGAGTTAAAAATGTAATTGAAATTTGCATGACAAGACTTTTATGCATTGAGTAGTCTGCTTCTGGTTTTCAGCAAGTACAATGTCCATTACAGTGTACTAAAAGAATTAATGCCAGATTATTTTGTCCCGTTCCTCTCTTTTTCTTCATTTAGCCAGCATAGTCATCTTCTTGGCAAATAGTCTTCTTGCACATTTAGACTTGTTTCAGCTGGATAATTTGTTATCAGAGTCCTGGTGAAAACCATGTGTCCAGCACTATGTGTAACTGATTGCAGCACACTTTAGCAATGTATGCTGGGGGAATTGAACAAAATTGTGATTAGAGGGTATAGCTATTTCAGTGACAGGTGCAGAACAACACATGCAGTGAATTGTCACAGTACATCTAGTCTGTCACTGGACAGATAAATCTGGCTATAATAAAAAACCAAATTTGGCTCTCCTAGTTCCATAAACAGGTCCCAAGGGGAACAATCATAGGATAGATTCAAAATCAAACAGAAACCTCAACCAATCCCTTTCAATCTTACATGCAAATTTATCACTGGCCGAGGAGCTGGGTGGTGTAAAGAGACCAACCAGTTGTCTACCCAGTAAATTCAAACCCCCTATTAAAAAAATTATTTTGAACAATAAAACACACTGTTTCTTGAGGATGCTCAGTGAGTTTGTGTCTCTATCTCCAAGCAATTACCCCTAATGTAATAGTGAATGACTATTTGTCCATTAAAATAAATCATAAGACCATTTTATTTTATTGTTATGTTCTTATCCAGTGTCAAAGACAGGAAAGTGACATTTAACTTAAAACATTTTTCAGTCCTAAGGAAGCCAGCACCAGAGAAAGCATGGCTCCTTTGTCTTCTGCTGGGATAGTAACATAGAAGGGAGATATCCTTTCAGGATTTTTTTTTTCTTTTTTTCATTTTGCATTTAAACAACACTGGATAATATGCTTGAGTGTAGGTACTGGAGACATAGACTTCTCCCTCCTTCTCTCAGACTGTGCTTTTACTGTTAAGACTTCCTCATTTGCTTTATTTTCACAACTAAGAATACTGCATTCTTGATTTTACAAGGTATTTCTATAGGAAGAGTATAGAATATTCTATCCTGATTGTCACGGTGTAATCCCTACCTCGGCCAGCCCTGGCACCACGGCAGTGAGGGTTCAGCTCAGTAGCAGAACGAACCTTGCTGATCCTGTGAGTCTTGGCTTGCCTGTTGAAGAGGAGCGACAAAGGCAGGAACAGAAGGAGGGAGATTCTGCCCGAGGTTCAACTACCAACTTTATTTGTTCCACAGTGGGAACAACTTCAGTCTATGGTGACTGCTCAGGCAGAGCCCGAGAGCACCTGAATACAGCAACCTTTATTGGGGGGAGGGACCAGGGGAAGGGTTTAACCTGGGAGCAATCAGGGATAGGCAGGGGATGGCTCTCTAAATTCATGGTATATAGGGAAACCAACCAGGGTATAGTAGGAGGGGAGTACAGGGATCCTGCCCAATCACTCGATGACCCTGCTAGAACCTTCTGGGCTCAGGACAAGGCCTCAGAGTGATGGACAGGGTCTGGAGATTACATAACTCAAGATTGACAAATAACTGTAATCAGGATAAACCAACTAGGGGAGGAACACAGTGGGTATCTAGAACAAACATATAACAATATAAGGATAAATCTAAAGCTCAAACATTAAACTAATGGAGTCAAGGATGCACCACCACACCTGGTAATCAAGGCTTCAGTACAGACTGTGAGGACCAGGTTTTCTCTTTCTTGAGTAACTTTCCTAATGTAATTACTGTGCTAAAGACAGCCACCATAACAATGTATTTTTATGATAGTGATGCTTAAAAAATAATTATTATTTTATTCTAGGGATGACTGCAATTTACTGGATTTCACTTATTGATATTCAAGTGAATGTTTATTCCAGAAACAGGTTTATTTTCACAGTCATAAGTATAGATATGATGAAATTTGCATGGTTTTACCACAGTTGTTAGTACCAATGACTCCTGATTTTTTTTTCTATTTTTCCTTGCTGTTTATGCATTACTGTTATGCACAAGACTGTTTCAGTTGTGTTTAAGCATCAAATGCTACTGAAGCACTTCTCAGAATAGTTCTTGTAGTTTGGACTTGCTTGTTTATTCATTAAGTGCATAATATGTTGATATGCTTGACAGATGATCCTTCTCATTATAATCCTCAGATGGTTTATTTATGTTTTAATAGTTTAAGTGTCAGAAATATAGTATTGTTCATGAAAAAGTACTTTCCATTTAATGTCCTGTAATTGTTGCTAACAACAACATGGAACAGGGGACTTGTTTCTCAGACATCACTTCTTTAATACAGTGATGTCTTTTGGATAAATGTCAAATTTGAAGTATTCTGTGATGCTAGTTCTTTTTCAGTAGTTGCAGACTTTCATCCACATAATTAATGGATGGCTATCTAGAGGAAATTCAGCATTGGAGGATGTGAGTTATGTATTTGACCTGGAAGAGCACTGGACTGCATCTCCATCTGTCTTCTGTGTTTCACCCAGTTTGGTTGGTAGACCTAGCTTGCAGTGAATGTACTTGTTTCCTGTACATCTAGACTTCTGGTGACATAAAGTCCTTCACTGTCATACTGTCAAAAGTCATACTTTTCTAAGACTTGAACAAAATGCATAAACTTTAAAGTATAAAATTCTCTGACCTATTTCCTTAATGGTACCTTTTTTTTTGCACCAAGACAGCCATCTCAAATCACAGAATGTGAAGCTGGAGAACTGAGTCTGATTCATATCATATACAATCATTTAAGTCTCCTCTGTAGTCAAGGTAGTGATACACATGCATCTGAGAATAAATTCTAAAAGGTTATGATGGTTTACATCTAGAACTGTGTGGGTTTTCTCCAAAGGCTAGCAGCTAAGGACATTTGAGTAGTTTGCACTGGGTGACTTAAGATGTCAAATCTAAAATTACATTAAATAAATTTTATGTTTGAATTGAATTCCATTTCACTGACTTCTGTCATTCTAAATTCTAAAGACATTGAACCCCCCTTTGTAACATTTCTGTAAGAAACATAAATATTTCATTAAGGGTGGGAAATTTGTAGAAATTATTATTAATATTATTATTTTTAAAAATAACTCCCAGCTATTTGGCATTGGGTAGTTTATAGAGTAATTGATTGTCCTGTCAGATAGATCTAAGTTTGGGGATGTCTGACTCAGGCAAAATTTAATTACTCAAAATGAAGTTTGCAAAGGTCACAAAGTCTAATGGATAGTATTTTTCACATGGGGAAATATTTAATGAGATTATAAGCAATTCCTAATGATTTGTGTCTTGATTTTCTTTCTTATTTGTGTGATGGCACATTACCATTACACTCCACTCACTGTCACTATTCCTTTCCAAGCACATCATCGCCTTGTGATTTTCTTTTAAATGTATAGGTAGATACTGATGAAATATAACCTCCTGGATTTCTGATATTTCCATTGACAGTCTTCCATCCTAGTATTTGCTGATCTCCCTGGTGTATAATTTTACATCTGATTCCTCATGCAGATAAAATATATTCTCTTCAAATGCTGTATCTTGAATCTCTTGGTGATAAGACTTAATCTACCATTTGTACTCCTTAATGAAGTCATGCCTTTCTATAAAATTATTTAATAATTTCATATTCTTTACAGAGTATAACTTATTTACATGTTTATGCTAAAATTACCTCAGAAACAAATACTTTAATTACATTTCATTAGATTACTCTGTAGAATAATATTAAGCCATTACATATATTGACTAAAATGTTAACTTCAATTTGTTTAGAGAATGGAATGACACCTGTGTGTCACTATTACCTCTTAAGGAATGTAGATCCTGCTGTGTGCACAGACATTATGTAGGTTTCATCTAGTTCAGTATTTCACCAAATAAAATTGTGACCATATCAATATTATTTCATATTTTTTCTTGTTTATAAAGACAGGAGAGGCCATGTGATAATCTAACGTGCAATTTTCCATTACAAAGGCTGGAGGGTTTCCTGTTATTGATTGCCCCTTAATTTAAATGTCTCTTTAGAAGAAAATATTTTTATTTTAAAAATAATCAATTAAAGTGAATCTCTCAGAACAGTTAAAAAATTATTTTAGTAATTAAACTTACAGTTTAAATAATGTTAATGGCTTTTATTTTGGTAATGTTGGATTTTGTAATTATTTAATTTTGGTGTACTTGTGTCTGCCAGACTAAAACATCTCCTATCAGAAAATACTTAGTACAATCAAAGGTTATTGTTTGGGGTTTTTGAGATTCTCAGAGCTACAGTTCTTAAACCTTGAAGCTGTCTTCTATTGTTCTCTTGACTACATAAATAATAATTTTCTTCCTGATGTAGAGACAAGCATCATGTTTTAGTAATGGTCAACCTTACATGCAATAAAAAAAACCTAATGCACTGTTAAAATTCAATAGGGAAATCTGCAATAACTATAAAATTATTCTGAATATAACCTAAGTGTTCCTGTTTGCTGTCTGTCAGGGTTTAACCCCCCACCAGCAACTCAGCCCCATGCATACACTTGCTCATCCCCACCTGATAGGATGGACAGTTGGAAGATTGAAAATGAGAAAATTTGTGGATTGAAATAAAGTCTCATAGGTAAAGCCAAAGCCACATGTTCATGCACAGCAAAACAAGGAATTAACTCTCTAGCCTGCCTTGAATTAGCAACATCGTCTCTTCATAGCCCAGTACTGGCTACTGTGGAGAAAGTGAACTCTACCCCAGCCAAAACCAACACACAGTCTTTGGAGCTCATGTTCAGCTGATTTTCTGTTCTTATAAGAGTACACTAATCCTCCTAGATGTTACTGTATAAACATGGTCTGCTTCTGTTTGTTCATTAAGCACCATCACTCCCATCCCAGGTATTTTTTGGTTTTGTGAGGTTTTTGGTTTTTTTTTTTTTTTGTTTGTTTGTTTGTTTTTTTACAACTGGTTATGTTAAACTACATAGTTTGATCCCAGATTCCAATATGATTCAGAATCCCTTCTAATCAGTAACTTATTTTGTTTATTCACTTTCCACTAATCCTTATTTCATGTTGAACTTCATCCCTTCTTTCTTTTTCATTTCCTATTCATAAAAATCTGAAATCACAGTACCAGGATTTGTGATCTGATGGATACCAATAGAAAGAAATTTGCTTGATAACAAATCTGTGTTTACTTTTACATTTAAGCAATTTCTAATTAGCCATTATTTATTTATTTTTTTTTTATTGCAAATAACTACTATTTATTTATGTATTGCTGTATATAAAGAAGTCTTGTCAAAAAGAATAATATTAGTTTGGTAGAATGCTACACTCTTCTTCCTACTCATCTCTTCCTTTTTAGATATTTTAGAATCTAAATTCCTACAGATGAAATTCCTACAGTATTACTTTGCTGATAATTAGAATGAAGGTGGCTTCTACAGCTTTCTATATCTTCTCCAAACTATGATTTTGTTTTTCTCTGTGTCACCTATTTTGTTTGTTTTACGTTTATTCCACTTGCTAGTTCACACCATGGTTCTTTTGAATTTAATGTCCTCTTCTAAATGGTGTTTTCTCTTCTATTCCAAGCTACATTTTAAAATGAACACTCATGCCTTTCTTGGTCATTGTATGTTTTGAGATCTAGCAAAACATTTTTTTCCTTATCTAAATCTGATCCATTGAAAGGTATCTACTGTCTATGTGGTGTCATGTTTGCATGTTTATTTACTTTGCTCATCACTGAACTGTCTTTAACATGGAAGACAAACTAGAATTAGGGACAATAAACATTTCTTATTCATAGTACTGAAAGATTAGACATCTTCCCCAGAGCATATTATGAATAAAATATTCCGCACAAAGCTCTGCATAAAATTACAGTGCAGCTTCCAGTGCATTAGGACAGTCTGTTCCTGATTCATCCATACGCAAGTGTCCCCCACTCAGTTTATGCAAAGATATTAAGAAGCACTTATTTCTTCCCTGAATGACCCAAGACATATCACATTAAGGATGAAAAAAAGCATTGGTGGCCTTAGTGTAAAGATAGCATTGTCTCTGTAGCCCTCCACTCTTGTGAACAAAAGCATGGAACTCTGTAATGATCACAGCTATTTGTGACCTCTTTTATTATCGTGTTATTTCCAAAACAGTTTAAAAATTTGACATCATGAAAGTAAATTGGCATAGTGTTCTATGAGGTGATAAAGGCTGTAACCTGTTCAGTCAAGTATGATAATTCAGTTAACTTTTTTAGGCATAAAATCTGTGAGTTTGTAATAACACTGCTCAAAAGTATAATGCAAGTATAAGCATGTATGAACCTATTTTCCTCCATGGA
>WEIU01018692.1:679805-777996 GCA_013389925.1 Aegithalos caudatus | reverse complement strand
TTTCGTAGTTTCTTCTATTATATTAAAAAAAAACCCAACAAAACAACACTTTGTGAAATATTTTGTGAGGTTCTCAGAATTAAAATTTCCCAGAGTATGCATTCACAGTAGCACCAAGGAGCAAGCAAGGTTTTCTGTTCCATTTTTTTTCCTTTGGTCTGTTTGGTAAGGAACAGACTTGACACCCATCCTCTTGTTATCCTTTATGTGAACCTGCCTGTTCCAACTTTGTAATCTCACAGATCAGGATTAACTTCCACTATAGGCTGCATTCATTTTAGGGGGATTTGCTCACAATATTGAAAGACAGGATGATATAAATGGATTAGAACTCCTGGGTCTTGCTCCCCATCTCATTCTCATTGTGCTTTGATCTTTTTCAGGAAGCTCCATTTCAGAATGAGAAAAGACTGCCCATTAAGCGTGAAAAACCTCTGATGTTTGATGCAAGGAGAGCATCTGCCATGTTAATAGATTTGTCAGTGAGCTAAGTGCAGAGGTACTAGCTTTTGTTCTGGATTTGTAAAGTGCCTTAAAAAAAAAAAAACAAATTAAAGAAAAGAAAATCAGTTCTGACACACGACTGAAGTTCCTGAGAATGTTTTCTATTTTACTGCCTTTGATGGGAAGCTGGCCCTATGAAAATTGTTTAGAAGGCGTAAAAATGCTATTCTTATTACACTCAAATTCCTAATATACTACTTATTTATCTGCAGTCTGTGTATGACACATGAAGGCTTCAAATCCTATGTGCTGAGAGAGTTAAAATGTGGGTCGATGCTCCAAATGTTGGTCTGCTCAGAGGCTTGGGCTTGTTTCCTCCACAAACACATATACCCTCTCCCTTTAAAAGTCAAATGTCATTTGTCTGCCCCTGAATGATAGCATTGCAACTAACTGATTCCTACCAGAAAGTCTAAATATAACAGAGCTGAGCCTAAAGATTTAACAGATACTGTTACTCTCCACACATTTCTCAGATTTTTATTGTACATAACTTTTCAGAATCTTGAGCCTCCTGTGTAATATAAGGTGGTAGAAACTCAGGTTATTACCAAAGTGGCAGCCTCAGGCAGGAGAGAAAATTGGCACAGAAAGACCCACGCTTACTTTCCTCATCCTTTTTCCTGCCTTCTGGCTTTACCCTCAACTAATGTACCACAAACTTCCAGAACTCTGCTTTCTGAAATATGTAGACTCCTATTGTTATCTTTGCTGTATTGAGTATGAATATTTTAAATGGGAAAAAGTATGAAAACATTACTGTCTAAGCATATTTCTCTGGAACTCAGTCTATCAATTTTTACATGAAATTGTAGCAGGGTGCCACCCCTACAGCAGGAGTTTAACTTTCCAACAGGCTGCCTCTGTTGCCTTTTCCTGTTTTCTTTCGAATTATTTGTAACTTTAACTTTGTTTCTGTTCACAAACTCCTCTTCAAACCTTCTCCCCTTCCCCAAAGGAAAAATATGGCAATCTTATTTCCCTAAGGCACTGATTCACTTTCTGCTGAAAATTGAACATCTTCACTGACTTCAGAAAGATCCAATATGGCTTGTTCAAAGACAAATTAAAAATCTCCTACTTGATAAAACAAAAAACACATAATGAGAGTTTTTAAAAAAATCTTTTGGGCTGCTAAGTATCCAGACTTTCACAAAAAGCCCTGAGAAAATATAATTTCGTGGTGCCTANTATACGTATTCCTCTTCTAGAACAACTAAAATGGAGCAAAAATTCTAATTTTGCTAAAATGCCCTACATGAGGAGCTCACATACATTAGGATTCAATTTCTTTCTTTTCACCCATCATACAGAAGTCACTGGTCATGGTTCTGTTCTAAGACTTCACACAACCACATTTTGTATTGCTTTTATAGGTTTCCTGATCTTCTGAAGGCGATCTCTGATTTTGTTTGATGGATTGCAATGTTGAAATGTAATGTTGTTGCATTTTTACTTAAATCCTTCACTTCATCAATGGACTGAAAGTCAGTAAACTACACCTGCAAGCTATTACAGTGCTTGTATTCTCTCCCTACTGTGAGAGATAGAGAGCTGAACACCTTCAAATTTGCTGAAGTAGTTCTGTGGTGCTGCTCACAGGTGGCTGGAATTAAATTGACTAAGTGACTTCTCCAAGCACAGTACCTGTCATATCTTGTCTCCTTTTCATAACTTCAAAGATATGAAAGTCATAAAACCAAGTCCAGAAAGGGTCAGAAGCCACATGCTCCTTTGATTGATGTTTTGTCATATTTTGCCTCATTACTTCACCAGAAAACTTCTCTGCTAAATTTCAGAATTTATCACCTCCCAGAAAATAAATATTACCAAAAACTGGTTAAAAGGGTTGTAGTGAGTCTAACCAACATGCATGAATCAAACAATTAGGCCTCCAGGATGACATCAGAAAAAGGAGATATAATAGAGCTTACATTCAATGTATTTGTTATCTGTTTCTTTGACCTTACAGCCACCTTAAAATGCTGAGCCACTGTTGCTGAAGGAAATATTTTTTTGCTGCTGTGTACAGAAGTTTCTTTCTAATGAACACCACAGGGTTTACTGATCGCTCTTAATGAGTTAGGAACAAGAGTCCTGCAGGTAAATTGTCACATATTTTTAGAAATAAACCAATCAATGAAGGTGATGTATAGAATGATAGAGTTATCTGTACTTCTCCAAAAGAGAAAACAAATATATCAATGTCCTTAATGCTTTATATAAAAGACACTTAAGGAGCTGGTAAAAAACTCTGTTTAGACCTGTGTTTTAGCCCTTAAGAATCAATAACAGCAATTAAACTGAGATTTAGGGACTCTTACAAACATAACCAGGAAAAATATTCAAAGGAGTGAAGAAACTGAAGCTTGTCACAGGAGAAGAAGTCTGATTTTGTCACAGCGTCTCTGTACTTTCAGGTGTCTTTTGGAAGAAATAGCTGCCTCAGAATGTTACTGTAACACAGTATTTTTTTACAATGACCTTTCTGCTGTATTTTGGCAATACTTCGACTACATTAAGATGTGGTGGATTTCAGCAATTCTGTTAGAATTCAACCAAGGAAATAAGTTATTTTATAACTCTTTAGCAGATGTATTTATATCTGAGTATATGTACCAGGATCTACTTTATATGAAATGCACCTAATTCTATTGTGTTTGGTGCACACTTAAAAATGTTTAATGCATTTATGTAATTAATTTATGTCCTTAAAGGCACATTTATACAGTCTTTGTACAGTATTTGCATATATGTGCTGCAGACATAAAATTGTTTTCAACACTACTGAAATGCAGGAGGCTTTGGCCATCAGCTTGCACTGCCTGATGCACAGGGAATGGGAACCTCCTGATGGATGGATTAGTGCAATCCCTGATGGGAAGAGCCTTGTGCACATGGATCTCTGTTCTGCCAGTCATGCTAGGCTTCTTTCAGGTTTTCAGTGTGAAATTCTCATGAACTGAGGGTTTTATTTTCAGAATTTGAGGATGTGATGCTTATATAATAAATGCTCTGATAGAATTTATATTTTTAAAATTTTTAATCTGAACCCTTACTCCATGCAAATCAAACATCTCAGGAAGAAGGATACATACTGAGCTAACTCTAATAAACTTTCAATATAATTCTACCTATCTTGTACACAATACTTAACACACTACTTAGGCTATTTATATGCAAAATGGAGAAATATGTTACTGTAAAATTTTTTAATATTTTCTTTTATTCACATGTAAGTGTCATTTTGCTTAATTAGATAATAGAGCTGTTTAAAGACAGAAAACCATGATTATTTTGTGTGTGAAAACATAAGGTATTACAGATCCCTTTGCAGCAAAACATTTTTATAAGCTTGACCATGATTTCTCCTATCTTTACATGGAAGTTTTGAAATTGGTTCTGTCAAACAGATTAAGGCAATTCAGAGTATATAGCATAAACCCCAAATTATGTAATAAATACATAACTAAATGCATTTTTGTGATTTTCCTTTTTATGTGAATTTGTCTCTGTTTTCTTAATGTTGGGATTCTTTTAACTTGTGGAAGTTAAAAGAATCTTAACATAAGGGCTTCTGTACATGGCCAAGAGCTACATTTATTTATGCAAAAGTAAGGATTTGCATTAAATATTTATATATATCATTTATTTGAAGCTGCTGCCCCATAAAGAACAGACTGCTTTGTGGTTGCTATTAACTAACCAGGTTTTTCTGACCTCAGTTTAATTCTCAGACTGCTGTGCTTGAAATTGTCACCTTGTATGAAACATTCCAAGAAAATGACAACACTGTTTTGAAGTGTAAGTGAAGAGCACATGCTTGTCCTGCTCAGTGACCTCAGAACATCTTTTACATACTTGTACTTTTGTCCTCGCTAGTTCAGTTCAAAAATTTACTTCTCACGCTAGGGTTGATCATTTTGTCAACATTTGGTGTCTTTAGGAATTTGCTTATTGCTCAGATCCTCATTTAGTACATTGCTACCAGTGACAGACATCTGCTTCCCAGTAAGTCTTTGCTTGTTTGCTGTAAATATGATGTTCATCCTGCAGCATTCGCTGCTTTGTTGCCTGGGGAGAGGCAGTGTGGAAAATGTTATTTAAGGAAAAGTATGTACAGCATGCTGCATGAAAAAGTCCTTAGTTTCAAAGCAGTAGAGGCTAGAGCCACAGACTGCTCTTAATGACAGACTTGTTATGATATTTTTTGATAATAATTTTGAATATTACTTGTAATTCAGTTTTCTGGATTCTGCTTTTTTGTGGAAAAGGCTTTGCGCTTCTGTAAAGTTTTGCTGCTTTGGGTTGCAGGACATGCCACTGTTTCATTCCTATCTCATGACTTTTAATCTATGTATACTTTTCTGTACTTCCCTTTTTTAAATGATCTCCTGCACTGTGGAAGTGCTCAAACATTTGAAATACAGTCAGTAAAATGTAGAGTTCATGATGCATTTGTGAAAGTTGGTCTGTAAAAGTCAGAGGAATTGATACGTGCTTACATGTTTTGCTTCACAACAGATTAAAGGGTTATTTTACAGTAGCATGGCATTATAATCTTATTTATATGTAGCAATTTTTTTTTTTTGAGTCTTCTTTATAGCATATTTCAATTTCTATGTTATTTACCCACTTGCTTTTTCCACAGCCTGTAGAGTATTATGGGTTCAGGTCAGAACAGAAGTTGACCTCATATCTGTAATTCAAATTAAACTCTGTTAATTTTGCTAAAGTTTAGTTTATTTATAGCTCCATTTTGAAGATAGCTGTTTAAGTGATTAGTATAATTGTAAATAATTAGTATCAGTTGACTCAGTATTGCCATTTGTTAAAGTTGATTTCACTCCTGGGAATAGAATTTTACCAAATCAAACTGGATTTTAAAACAAATAAGATTTTCAAAGACAACAGTACCTCACTGACTGACCTGGAATCGTGACAAGATACAAGATATGAATCTTGTACAGTGTTTAACCTGTATTTAAGTTGTAAGGTCAGAATTACTGATGCAGAGTCTTTGACTGTTTTTGTAATTTATAATAGGCAGGAGCACAGAAATCTTCCTGGAATTTTGTCTAGGCAGTTTATTTAGGATATAAATATAATCTGATTATTAGGGGAGCTTGGAATGCTTTGAGAAGATTATTTTGAGGCCCATAAAAAAACACCCCTCTACTTTGACTAGCTGTAGATACGAAGAATATAGAAAATTGATATATTTCATATTAAGTCCATCACTCACACTCATGAGCACTGAGAATTTACTTCTCTAACTTTTCAGTTTGTTTTGAAAGATGACCTAAGTGAGATTATTTTTATCTAATTTGCTTTTTTTGTCTCTAATGAGTCTGAGTCGTAACTGTTTGAATTGTAGCTGGTGTTTCTATTTGATCTGTTAGTTCAAATATGCCATGTCACATCAAGGAACCCTTGATTTATTTCCACATCCCTTGCAGATGGATTTGCCAAACAAACAATATTCTTAGAATTATTTAGATTATTTTTGGCCTTTTGTATTTAGTGAGAAAAGTGCAATAGATCACATTTTTATTAACATTTCTAAATGCGTGCATATTATACTGTATTCATCTACCCCCAAAATCAATATTGGTTGAAGCTTGTTAAGATGACTGACAGGCTGGTTATTACTTCTGCCCTCCAGTGACTGTCCACATGGATATTCCCAGCCATTCACTAACACTGACTGATTTGGGCTTAAAAATGAACTGGCTTGAGACAGATCCACAGATGAATAGACTGGCTTCCTTTCCACAAATTAGCGGTGTATAGATTATTTTACTTTCAAAACAGTATTTGTTTTATGATTGAGACTCATACAACACATGTAAGAGTTTAGAGCTTTGTTTACTTAAAATATATTCAGAAAAATTATGTCTTTATTAACAGTTGTGGAGAAAAAATATAAATACTGAAAAGACTTGAAATCTCTCAAGAGAATTTCTTTTCTTAAATCACCATATTAGCAAAACAAAAAAATTATTAAGAAACTTTAAAAGCTCTTGGAAATAATCCATAAAATAGATTAGGAAGTAAATATAATTTCAGTTAATCGTGGTACTATTTACTGAGTCCTCAGTGGAGAAGTTGTGAAATATCAAAATTAGATTTAGAAAAAAATCAACGGGCAAATTGAACAAAACTTTTTTTTCTCCTAGAAAGGGCAGATCTGACAATAAGGTTATTTACATACACCAGAACAAAATCAATGAAGTAATTTTCCTTTCTGTTTTCTCCTCTGCTGTATGCAGGTGTAATAAGTCATCTTGACTGGCTGAGCAAGGAGGGATCCTGCAGGCCGTGGGTCTTTATTTTTGAATCTGTACATACAGCATCTCATGAACAGACTCCTTTTCCAGATTAATTTTCTGCATTCATTTTTATGCTGTGTAGTTCATTAAAATATATATTAATCATACATTTCCTGAGATGCCCCTTTGCACAGCAGTTTCTGAGTTTCTCTCTGTTAGGCTCAGTAGAGCACAGTGACATTGCCCCCTCACCCTCTGATCACTGCTAAGCTTTGCCTCTGGGGCTGACAGGCACCGTGTCCTGAACTGCCACAGGCTGTGGCTCAGTCCTTTCATGTGCACTGCAACTGCTCCCAGAACCAAAGAGAAGGAGGCTCTGCCTTTCACTCAGGTGTCACAGAACTGTCCGTCAAATAAGCAAAGGGGAGGGAAAATCTTCAGCAGTTTTTACGTTTGTTAATCAGTGAGGTTTGTAAGACATTGTTGGTGAAAGAATGTTCTTAAATCATAGAAATGAATTTGTGAACAAGAAAGTGTTCTGGAAAAAGAGCCAGAACTTCATTGTAGGAGAAGGGAATACAGGTAACCTCACCCCTAATTAGTAACAGCTGTGTTAATTACCCCGTGCA
Source organism: Aegithalos caudatus (assembly GCA_013389925.1). Taxonomy (NCBI): domain Eukaryota; kingdom Metazoa; phylum Chordata; class Aves; order Passeriformes; family Aegithalidae; genus Aegithalos; species Aegithalos caudatus. Next base: position 770,591 of record WEIU01018692.1, on the reverse strand, counting down.
GCTGCCCCTGATGAGTCACAGGTGTAGCCAATAACGAGAAATGTGATAAAGGGGAGTGGGTGAGCTGGTGAGGGAGGGATTATGAAGAGGAGGACCATGAGGGAGGAGGGTCCTGGCAGAGTGAACCACTGCTCTCAGGTTAGTCTGGGTCTGTAGTTAGGGCCTGTTGGAACAGGCAGTCAGTCTAGCTGGGTAAAAGCCTACAGTCATGGTTTAGCAGGAAATACCCAGCAGGGTCCCCCTACTGCAAGGGAAACCAACAGCAGGAGCTTGCTGCAGCCAGAGTCAGTGAACAGAGGGAGTCAGGATGGCTGAGCTGTAAAGAGGATGAAACCAGGACCCTTTTCATGCTGTGATAAAGGAGTCTGTGTCTTGGCTCATTTCTATCCTCTGACAAGAGGGCTGACGCAACACTTCATGAGCTGCTTTCTGTGGGTGTTGCTGAAATATTGTTTTCCACAATCCCAAGTGAGTTTGTGAAAACCAGATTTTGGTTTATTTCTCACTTAGCCAATTGCACAAAGTTGAGTATTCAGACAATTGTTAAGTTCTGAAGTTCTGCAGAGGCTACTTTCAGATGTATCATTCATTTCTTCAACCAGGCTGGGGACTGATCCATGTAAGTACGCAGTGTTCCTTTTAAAACTAACGTCTAATGCAACAGAATTATCCTTCTGGTTTTCAAGAACATCCATATTAAATAGAAAGTAGGGTAAAGGGATGGAGACTGAACCTACTTTTTCCTTAATGTTTATAGGAAGCAATTGGAAAGAAATTATATTCTGTGGGCGAGTTAAATGATATGCACTGGGTCAGTGCTCTGGTCCTGCAGGAGGTAGAACTCTTTCAACTGCCTGCAGCATGCTGAAGGAGATCAGGAGGTTTCATTCTCTACAGGCAGCAGCTATTCCAAAAAGATTTAGATGATGTCACAGGAAATAAATGATTTCTCCTTTCTAACTGAAATGCTTTACATGCTGCAGGATACTTTAGTATCTTAACAGTACACAGTATATATTTCATGATGTGCTTCATTTTTATGTGTAATTGTTAAAGAGCAGAGTTTAGTTCTTTTTATTCTTTCTCTAAAGATTAATATAATTTGCATGAGGCTTTTTTGGGGGGTGGTGGGGAGGGAAGGTCAATCAGTTTTACTAAGTGATACAAACTTTAACTTCAAAATAAATTCAGCAACGTACTTTACAACGTGCTAAAGCTTGATCATAAAAATAATGCAAAGGTAGCATCATCATTCCTTCCTTGGCTCTTTGAAGTTTTGATCTAAAATACTGCAAACTGCTAAAACTTATAAATTGTGCAAAGTAAAATATCCTGTATTTCTGAGTTCCCTGCTGGTGCTGAAAGTTAGTTTCCCTCTACATGTGGATGCCAGAAAAGAATCTATTTCATGTGGGTAGCTGGAAGAACAATGCAAAGTTGTGTCTTTAAAAATATATGGCACACAAAGATTTTTCTTTGTCTGTTTATTTTTAAATTCAATAATATTAAAATGGCAAAATAAGATTGGACACTTTCACTAAAAAGGACAATGTGTTAGAAAGTGGGCACTCTTTTTTCCTCTTCCATTTTATACTCAGGGAATCAACACTAAATTGCAATTGTGGAAGTTTACATTTTTGCTTGAACTGTTTCCCTTTCTCCAAAGGAAATCTGTATTTAATAATGTTTCTCCATAGGGATCCCTGAATGTTTCAGTACTGCTCAAGTCCCATTTTGAGAATTGAAATAGTGCAGTGATCCCATGGTTTGAATCTTTCACAGTGACAAATCCTCACCCACTGTGAATCTGTGCCCCTCCCCTAAGCAATGTTTGCTATTGTCACCACTAGTGGTTCCAGAGCTACTTTGTGTGTATAGGACTGATTCCTCAATGCAATTGTAAATCTTAATTTTTAATTTAATGTATCTTGGGAATCATTTTCCTTTACCAGAATCAAAGTCCAGTGAAAGAGGAGGGAAGAAGAGGGGATAAATACTAAGGCTAGTCATATTTAACAAAAAATGTTGGGCTGCCTTGCCTGGGGAAGCCATCAGGAACAAGGCTGATACTTTCATAATGACTCTTTTTAAGGTAGCAAGAGTCATAGCTTTGTGTCTTGTGAATCAGATGAAGTTGCCAATATTCCTTCTTCTGTGTCAGACATTTAACTTAATCTGCAGTCTAAAAGCTGTTTGCTGTCATCATTTAGAAATTTGTGTTATATATCTTATTTGTATTAGAATTATTGAGAGTATAGCCAAGCACACAGCCTCATCTGCTTGATCTACCATGTCTGTTTTTCTGGAAAGTGTTGAAAATCTGGAATTAAAACATTTCCTGTTCATGAAATTACTGCTTATTATTACCTATAGTTTCTTTATTTCTGAGTGGTTTCTCAACACTGTTGGATAGATATAGTGATCTACTAAGGAAAATACTCAGCAGAGGATGTTATAAATGGTATGTCAAGAAGGGTAAAAAGAAAGAAATGCCTCATCTATAACTTCAGAAGGGAATCATTCACTGAAGATGATGTGCTGTTTGTTGGAAATGAGGAAACTCAAGGTACATAAATGCACTTCTGGTTTTAATTCCTTTGGTTCTGGGGCACAGGAAGTTTGGTCATCTGGAGGTTTTCTTAGATGCTGGCAGTGGCTTCAAGTAAGCTTTTTAGATGCTCAGAACTCCTGGAATTGGATGTTTAGTGTCTCAAATGGAGTAGTAGCAGGCTTTATAAATCAGCCTTCTGTGGACCTGGTATTGTCTCTCTAAAGGCTGTAAGGAAGATTTATCATGCAGTGTTCGTGGGATGCTTGGATACTGACTCTCTCATTGCACTTAATAAGAGGAGGAGATCCCAATATAAGAATAAGGTTTCTAGCTTAACTGATATTTTCTCAGTAATCAGCTATTTTTTTTCAGTAGCTACTAGGAGAAAAGCTGTCCTACTGAGTCAGTGTGGATTTCAAGAGGATCTGTTGCAGGGAAATTTTCTATTTGCTCCTTTTTATGGCAAGTATTATGATTCTTTAATTTGTCACATTGAACAGCAAATTAAAAAAAAAAAAAAAGAGCACTGCAGTTTCTTACCTAGGCAGAAAACATTTACAGACCTGTTTAGTAAAGATGGAAACTGCAGCAGTGGTCTGAGAAACAAGGAAGTGCCAGACAGAGGGGAGTTGTGTCTTTCTTCAATCTGGTGGAACAAATTTTCTCTGACACCGGATTCCAAAACTGGGACCTGAACAGCTTCTTCACTGAAGGGTCATATGCTGCCTGTTGGAGACAGTAACTTAAATCCATACATAGTCTTATAAAATCAATGTGGTATCTCTTCTTTCTGGGCTGGGTTTTGACTTTGGACTCTCCAAGATAATACTATTATTTTCAGAGTGACCAGAGGATCTGAGTGAGCCGAGGTGAAATACTCCAGGAGGCAGAGACACTAAGGATATGACCAAAGAAAAAGGGTCCTCATGTTGTAAATGATAGTTTAAAACAGAGCTTTCCATCATTTGTCTCACCTGTGACGTAGAACATATAACCCAGAACACAGAGGTGGAAGGGAAATTGATGTCTTCTGTGTTTACTGGCTACTTTGGAAGTTTTTCACCTACCATTTCCACTGAGCTCACCATATTTTCACAGAGTACAATAGGAGTAGAATTTAAAATTGTACTTTCTGTGATGTGTGAATGGTTAATGCATAATTATTATTGCTAGCATCTACTTAATTTTTGTAAATGGACTTAAGATCAACTGTGCTAGAAAGCTTTTTATAAAAGTATGGAAGGCTCTGGATGATGGAACTGCTTTTATTCTCAAGAATAAGCATTTCTGGATAATCTGGAAATTGTTAGTCCTGATTTATTTTTTTTTTTTTGTTTGAAGTTGACCTAAAAAGTGACATCCTTGTGACCCTATCCTTGGCATTGCCTCCTTTATAACATTTGTGCTTGTTGACCAATTTTAAATGAATTTAAAATTTGTTTAACAAATGGATGAAAGTCACAGAGGTTGGGGTATATTCAGATTTCATGAAAATGAGAGTTAGATATTGGAGAGAGAGAACTGTTGTCATATCCTTACCCAAGGAGGACAACAAAATTAATCTTTGGTTAGACATCAGAGACTCTGCATAAACTCACCCTTGAGACAGAAATCTCCACTATGATATTGGACTGTGATAATTTTGAGGCTCAAAAAATAACCAGGTGGGGCTTAGGGAAGTGGGTTTTTTTCCCTCCAATTGAAAAGAGCATCCCTATACTTTCAACTGAAAGAACTTCAAACATTTAAAAAAAAAAAAAAAATAAATTAAAAATGCAATTAGAGCTTTGATGAGAGTACTCAGGTCTAATTTAGAACAACCTGGACTGAGCATGAAATGGCTCTAAAAATAGCAGGGCACTTGAAAAACTGGAAGGTTGCATGGAGAAAATACAGATTTACATAGTTAAAAGGCTGAAAAAGTAAAGATAGAGATTTGCTGCCACTATTTTTGTTGCCACTTCATCACCTAGAGAAGAAAGAGATGAGGACTTTACGTATGATGTGAAGTTTAAGGAATGATTTGTCATCCCTGAGTTACCATAGTATCTGGTTTCCCTGGTTACCAGTGACCATGGAAGGGCCACTAGGGAAGCTGAAGGCTGGTTGTTATATATTTATTTTTTGAGAAGGGAAAAGAGAGAGAGGGGTCAGAGAAGATTTTTGTGTGTGTGAGAACAGAATGTGAGAATAGTGCTTGAGGATAACAGATTTTTGTCTGAAATAGAATTTATAGATTTCTTTCAGTGCAAGGAGTTAAGCAGTTGAAAGAAAAAGATTGGTGGTGAAAAACAGAAACTCTGATTAAAAAATGAGGAAAAGAAGGGCTGTAAGGCTGTCTTCCTGAGATGCTGGAGGTTGTGTCAATACAGGTGACACAGGGTGTGATTTGACCAGGTTTCCTCTTTACCATGGTAGCACTGGACTGGTCCTTTCTGTGCTTGGGGCTTTACAGACAACCAATCTACTTGTGTCATAGACAGCATGTTTCTTGCTAATCCAGAGGATTGCTTTGGTAATTCTTGTGGCTGAGACTGCTGAATGGTTCCCAGAATGGAAGTTTAGGGAGATCCTTTGTTTCCTTATGGCCTGTTGCATTACTGTCAAGAGATGAATACATATGGCAGATTATAGCAAGGGGGGTTCTCAATGAGGGTTTGTTTGTTGGTGTCAACAATAAAGAACATTGCTGATTTTCCATTTTGCATTCAAACTTACTATTTCGTGTTCAGAAAACCTTTTGAAAGATGCCACGCTGTAACAGACACCCAATGCAACAAACCCTCCTGGCCAGCTGTGGGTTTGATATTTAGTGGAAAGCAAAGGAAGGCTGTAATTGCTTTCATCCTTTAGACTTGTTGACACTTAATCAGAGCTCATATTTCCAGGGAGGAATTATTCAGGCTTGGGGAATTTTTGACACCCCCTACATTAGTAAAATATTTTTTTAGACATTTTAATATTCTTATTCCACGAGGACCTGCTCATGTCAGAGAATCTTTTACAGAAAATTGCCAGTAATGCAAGAGTGGCTCTGCTGCACTAGTTCCAGTGGCTGAGGCAGCTTAAATGGAAACATAATTCTGTTTTCTCCCTGTGTTTTATCCATGTACACATTTTTTTGATTTCTTCATTTTGAGGACAATTTACAGGTACTTGACTGGGCCAGATTCTCCCTATCCTTAAAACAATACAAAGGCTTAAATAGAAGAATACTAGACTTGATCATGTGTAAACTATTGTTTATGGCTGAAATTGTAATCTGTCTTTAATATGCTCTTTTATTTCTTTGAACACAGGCCAGATGGTAGGAAACAGATGATTTTACTGGTTAGATATTTTTAAGCATGTGATTACAATGTTGCAAGTAAATACATAATTTTGCTGTCTTTTATTACTGAGCTTGTTTATGTTCTATTCAAAATTTAGTAAATAAAATGTTCCATTCAAAACTTATTTACTAAGTTTTGTTTTTCAGAGATTTTCTTAGTAATTTTAATTTCAAGATGATTTAAAATACCAAAAGTCTTCTTCTAAGGCAGAGATTTTTAGGGAAAAAAAAAGACAACACAGTATGTATGACTCTTTAAATTCATTGAGGTGAATTGGCTCTGGATTTGACCCTTAAATTCAAGGTTTCAGACTATTAGTAACTATGATGTGATAATGATTTAAACATCCTGAACATTTCAGTAGCCTATGGAATACCTTAATTCACCAGAGGAGAAGGCTTCTGTAGTATTATAATAGTGCTCTGAGCTTTTTCATAACTAATAAATTAACAACTACCATGAATTCAGGTTAGTAGTTCTGATGCCTTTAATAGATTTATAGTATATGAAGGTAGAAAAAGTGTTTACATTTTGATCCTTTGTATTTATTGTGCTCGTATTCCCTTTTATTTACCAGTATAACTCAAAATATTTGTTTCCAAATCTGAGTTCAGATTCTCTCAGTTTTTCCTATTTATTGTATTTTTCCTTTTGATTTCATTTTTGCTGCTGTGCTTTTAAAAGGATCTCTCTGTTTTGATCCTGATTTACATGACTGCAATGTCAAGTGTCCACATGCAAATGGAGTGGTTACATCTGCATACCATCATGCATGCAGTCCCACTTTGCATTGGCAGGTAGGCAAGGGCTAAAATGCAAATACAAGTTAGTCTCAGTATTGTCACGATTCTCATTCATGTGACAGCAAAGGAGAATTTTATTAATGGATTGGAGGAAGGTGTTTAAGGGGAGCCTTCCCAGCCTAATAGGCTTGAACCAGCAACATGGGCTGATTAAGTGAAAGAATCTATTGGTCCCGTGTCTCATTATTCCCATAAAGCATTTTTTTGTGTGTGTACAGGAATAAATTGGATCCTTTATACAAACCTCTCAGTAATATTTCTGCTTTGACATGAGACAAGTTTTCCAGACGATGCATCTGGAAGCACTTTGGTGCCCACAGCTGGAGCTGAGCTCAGCACTTCCACCTTGGGGGCTGAAGAGGTCCAAGTGCCCCCTTCAAGTGGCAGAAGTGAGCCCCAGGTACCAGGGCCACTCCTTGGCTGGGTCTGTATGAGAGGGCAAAGCCACTCCTCCCACCTCATCCCTACAGAGACACACACAGAACCCTCCTTCACTCAATAATGGGAAATGTTGGGGATCCTCCTGTGCCAGAGTCTCGTTCATTCCAGCCAGCTGGTATCTGATCAGAGATAAGGAAGGTTTTCAGCAATGAGATTCCCTCCCCAACCCTGACATTTAAGGTAAAATCTCCTTTAACTCAGGCAGAAATATTTGTGCCTGGCTATGTTGATAGGCACCAGATAGCTGACAGTTAATATATGTTCTAACCACCTTTTTTTTTTTTTTTAAAAAAAAGCAACATTTTATCATAGGTAGTCTCCCTGAAATATGACTGTCTTGTAAAATGCTATTCCTCTTATGCTGCTGAAAAATATTTTATTCAAAATATGACTTAACAGCGAATATGTCTAGGTTATAACTTCCTTGGTAGAGACCTTTTCCCCTTTATTTTTCTTTCAATGCTCAGATGAAAGTGAAAGAAATAAAAAAAAAAAATTTCCTCCAAACCCCCAACCATAATTGCCTAACTCCAAGACCAGCACAGCATACAATTTTGAGGAAAATCTGCCATGAAACAAAAATAGAACATCTATTGGAAAGGACAGAATTCAGTTAAAAGGTTGCCAGTGTACACATTTTGCTACTTGTTCATAAATAGTAATTTAATTTTCTGTTCTGTTTTGCTGACATATTCCAAAAATCTCTATCAGAAGGTGATTTGTTGACCTTACCCTTACCTGCTAAATTTTACAAGCACAGTGGTAGTTGCTTCCCTTGAAAAAGATATTGTTGCCAATAATAATTTCTAAGTGTAACCTCATCTATCCCATATGTGACAATAAAGCCAACCTTTAAAACAAACAAAAAATTTAGAAAGAAGAGGAGAGGGAGGGAAAAAAGACATTGATACTCTGAACCTCACAGTTTAACAAAGGCAAACAACTTTTTAAACAACCCTACCCGCCTAAAACCCCACCTGCAGCTTGTTAAATAAATGCCTGGTGAAGACACCACCCCCAAACCACCACAAGGATCCAGGTGTTGACCATTTGTGCTAATGATTTGTAAGTGAATCCCATCAAAAAGGTGTCTCAACAGATTAAAACTGAGGTATTTGAAGAAGCTTTGGAGGGAGGAAGTTGGTAGTGCTCTCCTGCAAGGGCACATTTGCCCAGAAGGTTGCTAATTGCTGTGCAAAATTTCTCCAGAGATTTAGAAGGTATTGGTAATTGGTAGATATTAATTTGTTTTCCAGGGTGGGATGTCTTCTGAGGTGAGAAATAAGTTTTATTTAACAGGAGCAAAAATTAAGTAAGAGCTAGAAGGGTGAGAGGGAGAGGCTCCTAGGGAAATGTGATGTAATAGCATTTTTATTGTTTTCCCTGCAAATAGGCAGGAAAGTTGGACTAATGATTTGCTAGAAATGTTTTAATGTCTCTTGCTGTGTAGTTATCTTGTGAAGTTTGGTTTTTGTGTCCCAGGAGGCTGCAGGAGGGGTATGTGCCTATACTATTTAACATCAATCTCAAGTCCTCTACAGAAAGCTGGTCTTATAATTTTTTAAAGAGATGTCCTGAATGTTTATATTAAGAATTAAGACTAATTAATATTCAGTTAAATAGATGTTTTGGATGCATATTTCTGTATTCCTAAAAGATGAACTCTTTCTAAAGTAAAAATATCACTAAATGAAAGGGGCAAGTCAACACAACCCTGTTGTAGTAGTATCTTCAGAGCTGCCTTTACGCTGCCTTTCCTGAGGAGATCAATAATGGATAGCTGGCATAATTCTTTCACCACTCAGAAATGAGAAAGCCTAAATGCATTTCTTTAGGGCAGGCATGTTTTTCATCCTGAGCTGAAAAGCCTGTAATTGAGTGAGGTTTATAAGTGTGATTGCTATTGGTGTGTGTTCCAATCTGATGTGCCTCTGAAAGGTTCCACTGGCATTTACCTGACTCTTAGGAATGTTGACCTCATCTCCCAAGCTGCCCAGGATGTGAAATGTCTGTGCTGGGAGACACACATACAGAATAAATCTTAGAACACTGAGGTTCAACTTATGATTGTGTTAACTTCCTCAAAGTTTACTCATTCTACCTAATTTGTTTATACTGTAACTCTAAAAAGAAAGCAGAGCTGAGAATGGGGGTCCATCCCCTTGCAATATTGACTTATATTTGTATCTTCCTGGTGAAGTGATTGGACTGACTTATCAAGCTTCCCATTGCTAAGAACAAGGGGAAACTGGAGGGCTTCTTTGACTGGACTGTTCTGCTGCTATTCACAGGTCTAAAAATTCAGGAGGAATGTGTACCTCTGAGATGATGTGTCAGTATGGATGTACTTATAGCACAAGACTCTAAAGTACAGTTCCTATTACTTGTCAATACCAGCAGTATTTAGGTCTCCAATCATTTATAGAAATGAAAATGTACCTGAAGGAAAGCAGCAAGAACAAAGAATTACAGGTTCAGTGTGAATCCAGAGTCATGTACCCTGGATCCCTCTCTCATGGAAGCTGTCCTTTTAACCACTCTAAATACCTTCCCTTTCTCCAGGAAGCCCCTGTGGCACAGCTGCTCTGGGCAGGATGCTGACTGTGCTTCCACCAAATCGTCACTCTTAGGGCCAGAGCATTTTCCAGACCCAGGCAGGCTCTGCTGCTCTTGCCTGAGGGGATTTTATTTCGTTTTATCTGTGGAAGGCTTTCTGTATTATATTTACAATATATTCTCCAGAATGGTTCAGGTATATGGAGGCATCACTATGGCTGTAAGACAGACTGAGCCTGTCAAAGGCTTCATCCTATCTGCTGATTTTACCCATCTTTTAAATCAGATTAGCAGTCTGCTTTGCCTTGTGCTCATCCCAGAAGTTTCTTGGAAAAAACCAACAGAATTCTGTAATTTAATGTATTACTGTTTTCATCTGTTATTTTGGAAGGCTGTGGATAAGACAGATTGGTTTACAGCACGTGTGAAATGTTGAAATATGGAACACAGATGCACCAGTGTAAAACAGCTCTTTTCACATTAATTACTATTGCTGAGAGAAAGGTAAATTCAACTTTGATTAGCATTTTTGAGGAACTGGTTGGGTTTTCTGTTGTATGTGAAAGGAAGGAATGATTCTGGGGGGTGTCCTGGGAGTCCTGGGTGATGTCACAGTGCTGGGTCTGCCAGCTGCAGAATGATGTTGAGGATCCTGTGGGTCCCAGCTGTCCCTGCCCAGGTTTCTGTGGGGTCTCTGCAGCAGTTGGGGCTGCTCCATGTGGGACAGGGTTCCAGATGGTTCTGGAGCCACCCCAGCACAGGGCACAGCTGAACCCATCAGCAGAACCCGTGGTGCCTCTGTGGGAATGTGTTTAGAAGAGCAGAAACTGCTGGACAAATGCAGGAGGGAGGAGGGAAGGCTGGGAAAGAGCAGAAGGAATACCACTAAGGTGCATGCCATCATTGTGTGCTTCTCTGATTGAAGGTGATGTGTTGCTGTTAGTAGCACATATAGAACTTTATCTCCAGAAATAAAATAACCCCCTAAATGCTGTAAATCAGCGCCACTTGTGAAATCCTCAGTATGTCTGTCTTCCTTGCTTCCTTGCTGTTCTATTGGAAGCAGTATTCCCATGTTTGTTTTGATACACAGTGGAAATAAAATACTAGTTCTCTTACCCACAAATATGCTATGTGTTTGTGAATTGAGTTTCAAACTCTTTTATCAACACTGATTGCTGCCTGGGGAAATGATTCCAATATATCAAAGCCTGAGAGAAAAGAAAGCCAAGGGTAGCTGGATATTTCAAAGCAGAATAAAAAATGAGCATTAGAATTCATGACAAGTAAAAGCAATTTGTAGTACAGAGGTAGGCATTGTATTAAATAAATGCATTTAAAATATTGCATGTAAATGAAGTAGATGTCTGAGTTTAAGAAGGAAGAACAAGTGCTATGCATCAATGCTTAATCAGGTATTTGTAAGTAGTAAGAGACTTAATTTAAAAATAGGATTACCTGTAATTCACTCTGAATACTTAAATTTTTTTCTTTATCAGAATGAGTCACATTTACTCCTAATGAGCAATATTTTAAAGTAGGTTTCTTCATTTGCTCGATCTATAACACAAAATAGTGTTCAGTACTAGAAACAATCAGAAAATATTCCTAGGAGCAAGATATTTAGAGACTGAAAAGGGGGTATCATTCACTTTCTTCATTATGGTATGACAAGGACAGCCTCCTTGAAGGGGTGAAAAGTACTTTGAGTGCCAAATTGAATGACACTCACCATTTAATTTTTTTCCTCAAGCATTTATTTTCAGCTCATGAGTACATCTATTGTGTGTTTTCCTCTTTTCCAATGGAGATGTGGCAATGTCATGAAAAAGGCATTTTTGAACATTAGTTCTTGGTGTCAGTTAGATAATTTTGGAAGCATGAGTTTGTCTTTTATAATGGTAAAACATCTACAAATGAGGCAAAATACAGAAAAGTAAACCTTTATAAAAATAACTTAAATAAGTATTTTTCTTGCACAATTTTAGGATGTAAATAGACTCCTGTTTTGTTTTACACATTTTGGATGTATAGGAGGACAAGAGCTGAATCTGGTTCTTTTAACATGTTGCATAATAGATGTTCACTTGCAAGGAAAATGCTTTCTCTTTGAATGTTTTTTATTTAAAATACATCAGTTATTTGCTGATCTTAAAAGACAGCAACAGTTTGCCCCATAATGTGGCTTCTCTTTGGGGTATGTTCACCAGTTTTATTAGATTCCAGTGTTGAACTTTATTTAACTGAGAGCCCTGGGATTTGCTTGGTGACATACAAAATGTGTGTACATGCCTGTGTGTGAGATTTGAACAGGCAGCCACTTCTTCTTTTCAAACACAGGACATCCATAACAGCAACACTGAGCATTGCATTCAGTCCTTGATTCCAGGGTTCAAACCTCTCTGTGCAATTGAGATAATTTTGGTATCGCTCCCTAACTGGCATTTGCATTTTGGTAAACTCTCTTCAGATTGCTCAAAAAATACACCTGTCAAAACTACACATTTTTTGGCAAAAATGTTTTGAAGCAGAAAATATTTTGTGGTTTGGATGATTCCCCAGCTTTAAAGCCCAGCAGCACAACATGAAACGTGCCAGCATTAGAATAGTTTGCAATTGATTTCAATTAGACTATACAATGCATGCTTAAAAAAAAATTTAATTCCCTCTCAGCAATTCTGAAAGCTTTTTAGTGGTGTGAAAGTACAGATGTATGTCTTAACTGCCTTGCAAATAAGAGCAAGGTAAGGCAGACTTGGGTCCTATTTCAGTCAATATGGCAGTGATCCTGTGGACCTCAGACTCATTGTTTAATGCATAAAAATACAAATAAAATCATTAAACACTGAAACTTTAAAAAAATGTGTTGATAACTTGAACATGAAGCAGTACTGTCAGATTGATGTAGCTGTGTGATGGCTTCAGTGTGTCCTGGGGAACCTGTCCTGCTGCTTTAATGCCTGAGTTGTAAAGCTGACAACTTTCAGTATCTTGTTCCAGTCAGATTTGATCCTCAGACACTCTTACAAACACAGCTTATCTGTTACCTGCACTTTATTATTTTGTCTGGTCTCAATTTACTGCATGTTTGTATGACACATGGCACTCACTCGTGAATATTCTTTTTTTTTTTTTTTTTTTCAGATGAAGAGCAAGTTGACAACAAGTTTGTGGTGAAAGTTACCCTTTAAAGGACATATAATCTGCTGTGCTTTTCAAAATCCCCAAATAGGTAAGATACAATCAAATTTGATTCTAGATGCAGTTTTGCAAGTCAGGTACCATTATAATTTGACAGGCATGATGTGACACAATGAAATCTGAATGACATAACCTACTGTGACTTATCTGATAGGCCAATGTAGAAATTTAATAAACATTTCCAATAAGTTTCCTGTACTTGGCCTGTTGTGTCCCCAGCCATGCCTCAGTCTTCTGTCAACCTTTAGGTCATGTATTTGGTCTTAAACATCACAAAATTTAAGAGTCTGTTTGTTCATGAGAAGGTCCATAGGTGTTTCCACGTACCTTTCCTGGATATTCTGTATTTGAGTAATGCTGCAACTGTATAATTATTCCAGTGTAGGCACCTGTAAGTCATTGTACATGGTCAGTAGACAAGCTGCTGACTATATGCAATCACTTACCCTACTTACATATAATTTGCCTAACACTGATATATTGTGTTGTGGCTAGCTATGACCTAGTTGGCTTCTTTCTGAAGTTCTTAGGTGTTGGAAAAAAAGAAGAAAAGACACAGCTCCAGGGTTTCTTTCCTATAATTTATCATGACAGCGGCTTACTCAAAGAATTAAAAGCAAGGTATCTCCTCATCTACTCCTTTGGATTTACATTCCTGCTGCCATAAGAGGATTCTCTTCTAATTCAATGAAAACCAGTTGATGTAACTAAACTCCCAAACCTCCTAAAGTGGCATTTAATACATAAAATTAGCAGAATATGAAATACCTTTGAAAAAAGTTCTTCACACTAACCCTTCAGCCAGTTAGCAGGTATGCCTTGGCCCCTTTTCTAGCTACTTAAAATTAATGATTTGGAGTCCAGAGTTTTTAATGCTTCTGGAGTCATCTAATTCTTGTGGTTTCAGTGGGAATTGGCAGGCTCACAAATATAGCTCATAATTAGAATGTATTTATCATATCTGCATGACCTTCTTATTATATAGAAAACCATGTTAATGCATATCACAATGTATTTGCAAATATTTTTCTAAGAACCTTATCTAAACAGTTCGAGTTCTTTTAAACAACAATGTGATTTATAGCACTTATTAAATAATTGCTTTTACAGTCTGGGACAAAATTGCTATATGGTCTATAACAAACTAGCTCATGTAGGTGTTTGCTAAAATTGGACTGGACTATGGAAACCAGAAAGCAATTTTTGTGTATTTACTTTTCCATTTGAAGTGTAAACCAAAGAATCAGTATAAATTAATTTAATATGCTTGTATCATCTTCTGCCAAAAAAATTTGTATATGTAAACTGCTGTCAAAAATGTCACAGCCCAGTTTGCATGAATACAGCAGATTGTTCTGTAAAAATAAGAAAATTATCTTCATGTGATTCCAACTTTGAAGGTTACTTATGCTGTCCAAATAAGTGTCTACAGAGTCACTCTGCATTCATATTTAATTTGAAATTCTTGCCCTTTATTATGGAATAACTTCATTGATGAAGGGCATTCAAATAACTAAAGTCCTGAAATATGCTGGTTAAAGGCAGGAATAAACTGTCCCCTGCTCCTGTAAAGTAAGAACACTGCAACTGTTCAACCTCACAAGCCTGACATATCTGGAATATCAAACCTCCACGCTTGTCTCTGCACAGATCAGGGACAGCAGAGGTGAGCACTGTCACCTTTATTGCAAGTAGCCAGATGGTCCTGTTATTTCAGTCTCCTGAATGGATAATGGGTAGCTCAGGAAAGAAGTTCTTATTGTCAGCTGAGGTGTAATAGGTTCTGAACACAGAACATCACTGTTTATATCTATTCTTATTGTTTTAGTTGCTATCTAAAATAATTTTCTTAGGCACACTAGATTATAGAAGCTAAGAGTAAATATAAATATTGCATGGTATTGAATCATGGGGGATAGTAATAGTCTGTGTTGTTCACAAAATAAATCTCAGGTACAAATGTCATGATCTGGCATTATATTTAATGTAACTAATGACTATTTGTCATTATAAGCATTCCTGAGGTATTTTACTTAGCAAGCAAGCTATGCATTAAATTTCAGTAAATTTGATGTGTAAATTTATAGGGAAGAAGAAGTAAAAACAGAATGCAGGTAACAATAGGCTCTGAAAGAGATTTTGGGATGTATGTTACTAAAGAATACAAATCTTTGTAAGTTATATTGAATAGTTGCATTCAGAAAGTCCAAAAATGTTTTAGTTTGAAATCTGTGGCTGCATTCATGTTTCAAATCTCTAGCTGTGTTTTTGTCTGTTTTCTACCTATCTCTTCTCTGTTGTACTTGTGTTTTTATTGGCTTAGCCTCATGAGGATATGCAGAGGTAGTGCTGTGGCAGACCTTGCTGAAACCTCTACCAGCTCACTGATGCTCACTTGTTTTAATTTCTTCTCTCTTCTTTCTTCCTCTCACCTTTCAAACCTTTGTTCAACAAACAGTCCAGAGATGCCTTGCTAGTTACTTTGTATTAGATGTCCTGACTACCATCAAAATGAAAAAGTGGTTTTCACCAAAAGAGTTATGGAAATTAAATTAGGATTTAACTGGTCAAGAGTGGGTCAAATTCATAGAATGGATTAGCTTGGAAGGGACCTTAAAGATCATTTCGTTCCACCCCCTGCCATAGACATTCATTCTGAATGTAGCTTCTCTAGAGCTGCCCACCTCTTGAACTGCTTCGTTTCCAGCTCCTCCTTTACTCATAGAAACAGACAGGTTCACAGTTCTGTTTTACTGAGTAGAAACCTCTTGAAAACACAGTGAAGGTGCAATAATACTACAGCAAAATGTTTAATTTTATGCATATAGTAATGCAATACTCCATACACGAGGCTAATGGTGTTTAGGAACTAGTCTGTCTGAAAGGATACACAGAAGAGAGACCCTCACTGACTGGAATGATGGGATAATTGCACAGTGCAGGAGGATTTGCTATAGTTCAGAAGAAAATCCAGTATTATTGCCACTGGCAAGAGACTTGAGAGAGAAATGTATAGCTTCACACCATTCCAAGAATAGATTTGTGCTCATACAGCTGAATTGCACTTTGGGTATGTTCCCTCTCCTTTTTTCACCTTAGAAGGAAAATACATGTAATATTCCATGTATTGGATGCATTTCCTTTTCTGAGGAAAGTATTTATTTCCCCTCACTTCTGTGGAAGATTCAGTGAATTGGCAACAGAATGAATTCTTGGTAATAATGAGTCACTTTTTCTTTTACCAGATTTTCTAAGAGTTTCTCAGTGCTCTGTTCTGGTTATTGTTCTGATTATACTTAATATGTGTAGTCCTGGAGAAAAAGCTAGTAGTTAAAGGTGCTTCACACCTCTAGAAGATTAATCTTGCTTTGTAAGTACAAACTTTGGTTACTCAGAGTTTATGCAATTGTTGCAAGCCATATCTTCAAGTGTCTGCATTCACACTGTGCTTGCTACACTGCCCTGGTATAGCTGTGAAAGGAGCTACCTCTTTTCCCTCATCCAGCCTCAATATAAACAAGATCTAAGTTGCAAATATGATAATTAACTATACATTATGATTCATTAAATATTCTTAATTCTGGAGGGGGAACAAATGAAATTCATCATTAGCAATTGAGTTTTAGAGTGAGTGTGTATGGATGCATGGGAATATGTATGCTAGAAGAAATTTATGCAGATTAAATCCATTAGCAATTTTTTGCACACCTCATTAGGCAAAATTTTAAATCCTGCTTAGCTCTCTACTGCTCTCATTAGGCAATTTAAACTATACTGTTCCATACCATGGAAAGAATAAACCAATCCCTGGTGTAGTGTCCCACAAGTGAATTCTTAATTCACAGCTGTCATATCAGCTCTTTGGGCTCATCATGTTGCCTCAGTGTACTGTGGTACTGCTCAGTCTGCTGAAGGAGCCTGGCAGCCCTAGGGGGGCTCTCTGGAAAAACAAGTGGTTTTTACTTCTCACAGCACTGTCCGGGCTCTCTGGCACTGTGTGTGCAGCTCTGTGCTGTGTGTTGAAAAGACTTCCCAGTGATGATTGTTGAAAAAGTTGGTCTGTAGCTCTCCTTGTCAGAAAATACACAATTATCAAAAAATTGAAGTTTTCTTTCTGATGATATCACTCTTGTTAGACTTTTTAATGGAATAATTTATTGGGTTGATGTTGGGATATCTGGTGTGGCTACAACTGTGACAGAGGCTGGGGGTTAACCATAACCATAAAGTCAGTTTAAGTCAATTTCACTGTTTTGGGACACGTTCCCAACCTGCTCTGACCTGCAGCTTATTCCTGTACTCCTTGTGCTTATACTGGCACAGAAATGTGCAAGAAAGGGGGAGAAAAATTGGCTTAAAATTATTCTGGCAAAATAGGGCTGAATTAATTTTGATACAGCTAGGTTTGCTGGGCTGGTTCACCATCTGACCTTGCAAATATTCCATCACAAAAGAAAGAAAGAAAGTACAGGCTGAAACTGGAGAGAGGGAGGACACAAAAGTGCTTCTTTTAACTGTACTTGTCTTATAGCAGTTAAGGTTTCCATGATACTGTGGCAATAATATAATCAGTCGTTCAAAAGAAGTTCTATAATGCAAAATTGAACAAAAGTAGGTGGAAAACTTTAAAGAGCGTTTGATAGCAAGCATTTGTCATTATTTTTGCAGGGGAAGGGGAAGAAATAGTTTTTTTTTCTCATTAATTCATTTACACACAGCAAAAGGTATGAAAGAAAGTATAAGCCAATATTATAACAGTCTATTCGGAGTGAAAGTCTAAAAAGTATGGAGAGAGTTTTTTTAATCCTTTCTCTTCCTGTTATTTCACTACTCTTTCTGATTTTGAGACTGAAAAGTGCTAAATATTTTTCATTCCATGCCCAAACCATTTTGTGCAATGCAAGCTTGCACAGTTTAAAAGCATAGGGCTCTCTTAACTAGAAGATAACAGAGTGAGAGGAAAAATTCTCAGCTGAGTACTCAAGGTTGAGGTCCAATTAACTTTTCTTTCTTATTTAGGAATGAAAATGCAGTAGAGTCAGAAAACAGTAACAAAGGCACTTCCTCTCACTGTACAGTATTAGAGCAGTATTTAACTTTCAAACTAGGTTAACAGTATTTTTAGCTTCTGTCCTCTCCTTACTTCTTGCAGATGCCAGAGCAGGTAGAATTTCCATTTTTACCTCGCACTGGAAGCAGCAGTGTATAAGAGAACAGCTGAATTCTTGCAGCGCCACACGTAGTGTTCTTTGCTGCCTTTGATCATTTGTCATTTTGATCATTACAGTTTGAACAAAGTAGTTAATTGATCCTTTCTCATCGCCCCCTTCATGTCCTGCCTGCTATCAGCTTTGGTCATTTCCTTTATATTCAAAAATGTACAGGAAACAGTCCTGCAGGTCTTTGGACAAGTGGGTGTGCCTGTTATTCTGCTGTGAAAGGAGTGTTCCTGGCACCTTGCTCACTTGGTCAGGAATGCTTTGGAGCCTCACCAGGGTGTAGCTTGTACCTCATTATGTTTTATATGGCCAGTAGGTGCACCTCACACGCTGAGAAGAAGGGCCAGAAGAAGGAATTGGCAGACAGGAAGATTTTGAACAAAGGCTCCCAAAGCCTATATCCTCTGTTCAGTCCCACAAAAGCAGATCCCATGTGGGATGTATGAAAGTGGCCAAGTAGAGGTTTGTGCTCTTATTGGCTTTGTGTAGACTTATGGCTCCCAGGTATCTTAGTGAAACTGGGACAGTCTGGACAAAGTGGAAGCAATTCCAGTCATTTCTATATGAGTACAGCTTGTACTGTCCCCACATTACATGAGGGAAAGGGGCTGCTGGCTGCTTCTGACAATGTGGGTCACAGGCTGGAAAAGATATGGGCCCTCTGAAGAGATCTTAAGAATGGAGTTTAACTTTCTAAACAAAAAATCTAATTATTTTTGTTTTTTCTCTGTGTCATCTGGCAATCCAAAGAGGGTTAGAATCTCCCTCAGCTGTTGCATGCTCTCTACTTTCCCTGGCCTTACCGAAGGAAGGGAATTCTGTCAGGTGCTCGTAGCTGTGAAGGAGCTCATGGCACAGAACAGGCCCTAAATTGCATTTGAATGTGGGGATGGAAAAGGAGAGAGGAGGAAGAAGTAATCTTGCTTTGTGTCAGGATTGCCTTTTCTCCCACACCATAACCCATTCCAAATCCCTTTGTTAAATCATGAATACATTGTATGCTAAGCCAATAATTTCTCCTATTATACTTTACATGTAATTCTTCAAATTCAAAGGTCACCAGCCAGACATGTAAAATGACTTCATGGAAGACTTCAGCTCGTTAATCATGCCTCAGTGTTGCAGTGCCTCTCCTCTGTTCATTAGAATAACATTTCTTTGCACTTTATGGCAAACCATCATTATAATACAGAACAAGGACAACACAGTGTGAAAGACTTTTTTTAATGAGACTTCATAGCTGCTCATGGTGGGACTCCTCATCCTGTTTGCTCTTGAAAGAGCTGTCTGACAAAGGTTCAGGATTTTACCTGATGAAGAGAGCCAGAAAGAGTTTCACAGAGAAAACTGTCAATGAGCTTACAGAAAACTGCATAAACTTGGCTGCCCTGTCAGCTGAGCTGTCAGTCTTCAAACAAATGCAGAGAGAAAATCTTTAATTGTACTCACCACACACAAGACATTTTATGCTGTATCATTGTCATTTTCTGCTGCTCTTAACTCACAGAAAAAACGGCAGCTCAGGATCCCCAGGATCTTGAGTGGACTCTGGACTTAATAAGGAGAAACTCTGTACTTTAATAATTACCAATCACTGAGAAAAATAAACTGTTAATCAGAACTTCTAAAACTCAGTTGCATCATCAATGCTCTTGCTGTTATTTTAATATTATTCTAGTCCTTACCTTGGATGTACCAAAGAAATGGAATCACTACAATAGTGCTGGACTCAGACAGCTAATTTAAATCTCCCTTAATAAATATTTTAAGGGATGTTAATAATATTTTAGAATCTTTCTTCTTTAGCTGGAATAATGAAATTGCAAAAATGGCTTAGAAAGTTTTGTGGCTGTTCATTTTTAATTAAAATGTTCTTCCCTGTTTTCCCTCAGGAGTGGAGCGACCTTAAGCACTAGAAAAGGATACCAAGGTTCCTCAGAAAAAGTGCCAGTCTGACTATTGCCCACATTCATTTCCTGTCTGAGGCCAGTCCAGGTGCTCCAAACAAAAAATAAATACTTATAAATCCAGGCTCTAATCTTGTCCTCATGACAGATTTTCAACTTCCTTTGAAGGCAAATGCAGTTTTAATTCATATGGGAGGCAGCATCAGAACAGTTCTGCAATATGCAGATAGAGGAGTAATAATGAGATATACTTATTTTATTGCCAGCCTCAAGAGATAGAATTGAACTTTACAATCAATGGATTTGTGAGGTGTTGGAAAATGTTGTTCTTTCCCTCTGCCATCTGCTTGTTCTTTATTGCCCATCTCCATTGTTTTTGATATGCTATAGATGCTATTTTCCAATATACCTTTCATCTCCTATATATTGATTAATTTCTTAATGTAATTTCCTAATGCTTTTTTTCTTCATCCCTGAGTCTGTTTCATACCTGTTAACTCAGTATGTGCCCCTAGTTACTAGATCCTGAAGCAGGTTTCACCCTAGGCTTCAACAGCTTTCTCCCCAGCTTTGCTGCTGTTTTGTCCCTGCAACTCCCTGGAAGTTGTGTATGTCCATCTTTTTCTTCCTCACTGGCCAAGGTCTCTTTCACATGGGTACTGCCTGGGCCTAAGGTAAAAAAATGGTTTTTCTTCAAGCCTGGAGTGAGCAAGAAACACTGTTCTTTGTTCTCCCAAATATTTCTGTCATTGCTGGATGAAGCAACAGAGGTATTGAAATAAAAGAAGCTGTTTAAAGTATAAAATATGGTTACTAAAGTGTGCATGAGCTCCTTTCTTCAGCTGGTCTCTTCTCCAAATCATCAGGCCCCTTTTTGCTGCATCTGATAGACTATTTTCCATCTTTCTCTCTGATAGGCCAAGAAAAGGCTCTTTTTATTTTTTCTTGTAATCGCTGGTCCTCTTTCCCTTGTGTTGCTCTGATCTGCTTTGTCAAGTGATCAAAGTCCCTGTACAGGTGAGCTGTTGCTTAGTTACCACCTGCTCGGAATTCACTCTTGAAAAATTGCTTTGTCTTGAGAAGTAGCCATATCTTTGTTCCTTGGTGCTCCATTTAAATGGATGATCAAAGTTTATCAGCCTGCTCTATTAGCTCTGTGTTCCGTGCAAAACTTTTTCTTGTCACTTCTATGGATTTTAGGTCAATCTGGAGAAAAAAAATGGAAGAGAAGGGAAGAAGGCTGTGCAGTTTAGAGGGAGTGTTTGCCAGAAGGCAATCTTGCAGGGAAACAAAGTACATAGTCTCCAGCACCAAACAGTCTGAACACAGCCAAATAAATCCAAAAGGCTGTGAAGATATTTTAGTGTTGGGTGGCTGCTGACTGTCTAAGGGGAGAAGTGAGGAGCAGTGACTGCCACTGCATGGGAATTTTGTTTGGGAAGAGTAGGAGCCTGGGGGAGGTGACTGAGATGATGCTGGAGAAGGATTTAGCAAGTGCTGCATATTTCTCTCTCAATTAAACCAGCAAGAAGCAAATTCTCACTGTACTATTACTCAGGTCCAGAGCTGTATTTTCACAATTTAGGAAATATAAATCCTGATTTGTGTGACTGATAAATTATTCTGATATCTGAATACAGACTGTATGTTTTTCTTGCACTTCTTTTGTAGACTAGAGCTATATTTTCTGAGATACAGCAATTTTCCCAAGTGGCACTTAAATATTAACTTCAACTAGCATGATTCATCATGCCAAGTAAGTTCTCCTAATACTTTTTTGTGTTCACTAAGGCTGTTTTTATGTTAGTTACATCTGTGTCAAGTTCCTATAATCACTGCACTTGCTGTATTAACTGCTGTATTGACTTATTCCTAGAAATATAGTAGGATACCAGTAAAATTGTAGAGAAGTTAAGGTTGAAAGGGGGTTTTGGAGATTCAATCTCCAAAAGTGGAATTTTCAGTTTGGTGTCTTGCCTCTGATCTTTCCCTGTGTAATGGTTCAATCTCCTTTTCTTCCCATCAGAAATTTACACATGCTGCTAAAATTTGAATAAATGCAAACATATGCAAATCAAGGGGATGATTCTGATGGTCAGTAAAATGTGCAGTGGGTATAGTACTATCTAGTATCTACATGAAAGAGATTGCAGGGAAATGAGAGCAGAAGCAGCATAGAAAATAAAGTTCTGACTGAGATTTGACCAATCTTGGTACACTTGATTCTGGCACAGCTGAGTAAGATTCTTTCTTTTGTCTAGATAAAATTTTTTGGGAAAAGGAGATTGTAGAGGTTTCACTGCAGTGTTAGCATCATAGCTTCTGTTGTTCAATATTCAGTGCTGTTCACTTTTTTTAATGATGTTTAATTTTGCTAACAATGAGGTAGTATTAAGTATATTTTCTGATAATTCTTTTGCTCGGGTATAATGTCAGCATAAAAGCAGCTATTGGGGGGAACAGGGCTGGAAAGGATCAAATGTTGGGAACATAGTTTTTATATTTCCGACCATTTGTCAAAAATTACTAGGGTCTGTGTTATATAAAGTCGTTACAGATTTTTGAAGAACAAACAGTTCTGAAGAAATATTTAAAGAGATTTAAGTTAGAAGCAAGATTATTGATTTGATATGCAAGATGGCTTGGATACAGGGTAGAAAGCAGGTGGGAAAAAATGAATAAAAATGAGAGTGGTTTATGAAACCTAGGCATGTAGAAATTCAAATAAAGGGTCTGATCCTGTGTCAAGGACCAAATGGTGGTGGTACTACTGATTTAAAAAGCACACTGAGTCAGGTCTTATTCTGTTTAAAACAGCAGGGAAAGGTCTATTTTCCTCCATAGTGCTGCTTTTCTTTCTATCTCATACATTCTATCTCTTAGAACAAGTGTCAAGGCAAGCTTTCACATTAAGTGTTTCTATATTAAATTTAGTTTTTATGAAGGAGCTAGACTTTGTGTTCCATATCTCATAGTACAGGATAGTTTTTTGTTAATTGCTGGGCTGTGAATAACCAACCCAAATACTTTGATTTTTAACTTATGACAATAATAGAAAGATACTTTTTGATTCCTGTTAGTTTTTTTGCTAATAGCTGAGAGCCTTGTACGGTTTAAAAATATCAAAGCTTGAACAGCTTTTCTCTGAAGAAGCTCTAAGGCATGCAATTTGTTTGCCAGCTGATGTTTGCTGGATTTAAGAACAACAACAAAACTTCCAAGCCTGAAGATAATTACATATTTAGTAAACATTTTTATAATCTGTTGTTACCATCATATTTTGTGTGATATGTCAAAACTGTGAATTTAACTAAGGGAAACCTTTCCAACTTCTGGCAGAAAGTGTAACCCCTCTTTTTCTGAATCTGGAATGTGCTAAAGGGACAGGGCTGTAACATTTTATGCAAGCAGAGTTTTGACTGCCTGGTCCTGGAGACAGGTATGCCATACCTGGAGATAAAATCCATCTTTTGTGAAGTATGTGTGTGACTGAAGAGCTTCCTGGGGAGGAATTCCCATTGTTCAGGAGCGGATGCTCTTGCATTGGCACCCTGCCCACTGTGTTGTCCCTTTTTGTGTTCCATTCTGCCATTTCCAGCTGGCTGCACATCTACTAGAGCTACATAATTTTCCAATTTTCCCTGGTCACACAGTTTTGTAACTGGAGACAAGTCAAAGTAGTGCAGTGCTCAAACAGCAAGAGAATGGGATTTTTTTTATTTAGTATGGACATGCTTGCTTTTCTTTTCTGTAAGTTAGACTGTTTATCATTCACTTCCCCTCAGCTTTCTCCCTGACTTGAAAGTACATATGGGCAAGACCTGTGTGTATTTAAATGTATGTAACCTCACGCTGTCAGCCTCTCAGAAAAGAAGAAATTAAACAGAACCAAATCTCTGATGATTAACTGTCACTATCTTTAGTGATTCACTTCTGATGACAAAGGCTGAAGCAGTTTGGTTTCCTGTGTTTTGCTTCCATTTCTACAAGGTAATTGCTTCCCCAATAAAGGTAACTGAGCTCCAAGGCCTAATTTTCTCCAATTTCCTACCAGGTTGTGAAAAACCTGGTCTTCAAAAATTATCAATGGGCACCAGGTTCCAGGACTTACAGATGCACTGGTTTACAGAAGCAAAGGTAGTTCTTGTGCTCAAATACTGGGTGACAATGCAAAATTATTCATAGGAAGCTACTGTGTTTTCATATGAGAGCTATAGCAACTCATGAGGGATGTCTTCCAACATCCAGCTTGTCCATACACAAGGTAAAAGTATGAGAAAGTGTGGATTGTATTAAATCAGTAATTAGTTGGAGATTTTTTCACTACAAGTTTTCTGGGTCATTAAAGGTTTTGTCCACTTCAGATAAACGTGTACAGTACTATCTTCAGTATGTTTTCAGCAAAACTGTTTTTATTAGCTATTTAAATATTGTTAATAATTTCCAGCAGAAGAATTAAGAATACATCTCATCCAACACAAAATTAAAAGTAATTTTGTTGACAGTTAATTATTATATCAGGCTATGTACCTGTGATATTTTGAAAACATAAAACCTAACAGCAGATTCAAAGTGAAAAATTGCATTTGTTTGGATTTTGTTTTAGTCTAAATTCTATTAGAAGTATTTCACAGAACTTGACAGTCCAATATGCCAAGTTACAGAAGAAGAGATAACACATATTTTGTATATGCATGGGACCTATAGTTCTCAGCAGGGGATTCAGCAAGAAATCTTGTGTTTATATGAACCCCAGGGATGCATGCACACATCAGATGGGCTGTTTTCTTTTTCCCCGAAATAGTGAACAGGCTCATGACTGGTGTCTTACAAATCTGGGACTGAATATTGTACATTAAACTATGCTTAGTGATTTGCAGAGGCAGAGTCATAAATGCAGATCCTGAGTTTCTGAGCTAAGTTTTTGTTAAAAGATCTACACAAACCAGGGATAAGAACTTCTCTTGAAGGAATTATTGACTTTATGCTGAATCTATGGTTGTTCTGCTCTCGGCACAAGTTAGAGTCTCAGTCAAGAGTCTCAGTCAAGCTGAGAATTGATAAAGCAGAGCAAAATGTTTTTCTGCCTTACCAGTATTCTCCCCTCCTTGGCTGCCTCTGCAGTTCGTGGGGGTGTGAGCTCATCCATTTGTACACCAATGGAAAGATTCCCTGCCCCTAGGGAGTGGAAGAAATCTATAAGAGTTCTGTTTTGGCTCTTCACACTGCTCAAGGTCAGAATTTCAAATACAAAAGAATTCTGCTTACTTTTATTAGGACTAGTAAATAAATGTCTGGATTGTAATTTTGTTTTATCCACAGAAGTTTTGAAATTTTGACATAAGCCCAAGAAAAGGCTTCTAATCCTTTTCACTCTGACAACTCTCTACAGGTTATACTGGGGCAGTGAATATAAATATAGAGATCTATAATCCAGTTTCTAGAAAGCTTATGAATAGGGAAAACTGAAGTGTTGGTATCACATTATTTCAATGTACTGAGTTTGATATATCTCTGGTTTTGTATTTTTTCTGGAGAAGTCTCATAAGGACAATTTCTTGGTGCCTATGCTCTGCACACAAAAGGGCAGTTATCAAGCACAGAATAATTATCTGGAGCCTGTTACAATGCTGACTCCAAATTTGAAATTAAGTGTGTTCATGAACAATTGGCTGAGGACTCCCTTGCTCTGTTGATCCAGGAGAAAGAACAGGAGAAGCCATGAAAATAATACCAAAAAAAAAAAAAAAAAAAAAAAAAAAAAAAAAAAAAAAAAAAAAAAAAAAGTCAAAGGAAAATAAATCCCTCCCTTTTCCATCCTTAGTGTGGAGAAGATTGCAGAGACAGGAGAGTTTCCAGGCCTGCTGTCCTCTTAATGTCTGATAGCATGGATTCCAATTAATGTCAGTTCTGAATGTGACTTTTAAGATGTGTATTCTTTTCCACCCAAAACTGCATAAAATATTATATTCTTTCATATAGGTCATCTAAACAGCTGTTGAATTGTTGAAGCTTCCAGCCACTGCTGATCTGAGTCAGGTCTGAACTGATGACCTGCTGATGAAAAGCTAGAGTCAGATTTCAGTCCCCTGAGTCATTTAGACTGCCTGCAAATGCATAATTAACATTTAAGATGCAAGTCTTTTTTTAGTAGCAGGAGATTAGGGATGAAGGTGGCCAGTGTTTAATAGTCTAGACCATCCTGATGTAACACTGTAGAGAAAATGTCTGTATGGCTGGAAAGTGTAAACTTTGATGTCAGAAAGGAAAAAACATTGAGCTACAAGTCAATCAGTATTTCACTGAAATAAATTTCAACACTTCACTTCCACTGTTTGTTAAAGGATTAGAAGAGTGAGCCATGGGGTAGTTAGGACACTCATCTGAAGTATTGGAAATGTATTCAATTCACTTACTTAAACAAGGCCCCCCCTGTCTTAGGAAAGGCCTTGCAAGCACTCTTACATTCTGTGTAAGATACTAGGAGACACCATTCTCCTACATTAGGTGTCTCTTCTCAAAAGATTCTGAGTTCATCCTTGTGTGGATTTGTGCTTTTGGTTCTAATTCAGGGTAGTTTTTCCAGGAGGACAACTAACCTTATGCTGTTTATGAGCAAAGATGTACTGAACTTGCCAATGTCCTTCCAAAAGAATGTTCACTGCAGCAAGCAAAGTTCACTTTCAAATTTGCAGTGATGGAATTTCTGTAGCATTTTTTTTGGAGGCTTTCTCATAGACAACCAGTGTCACTGAGTTTTTGCTAAACACACAATCTATATATTCTCTTAATATTATCCTATGACTCCTGATTATATAAATCAACCATTTGCCCTATTTTTTTAATGTATTTACAGACTTCTATACCTGCAGATTTTCATCACAAATCACCAAGAGTAATGGCCATCGACAAAGGCCAAAGAAAGTTATAATCCAATTTTAAATAGAAATGTATAGAAATGTGTTAGGAGAAATGAGAGGCTGTGGAAAACTTGCTGTTTACGCTGCTCAAACCCCTCCAAATCCAAAAAGGTCTGCCTGCTTTGTCAGCTTCTTTTAGATAGAATTTTTCAAGTTGAAGTTGTAATTAAACTTGAAAGATCCTTCAGCAGGGATATGATGGCAAATGTTTTTGAGTGAAGTTGTGTCTGTCAGGCAGTGGTTCCCAGCTGGCAAGGTGCTGTGTTTGGGATGAGCCTGTGCAAATGAACTCTGCTTGCTCTTACTTGACTTTAAGAAGAGGAAGATGTACAGCCCTTCTGCAGCATTACTGAATTGAAAGTGCTGGGATGTGTGTTGAAAGGGCTTCTGGAGGGAGTCAGGTGAGGTTGTTCTACCTGTTGCACATGGCAGCAGAGCTGCTGTCAGTGGGAGGGAATATCTGCTCCCCGGAGAGGGGCCAGGGAGGAAGAGGAGCTCTAAGGTGGGGTAGGAATGAAAAATTTGATCTTGTGAAATGCTAGTATTGCCTGAATGTTTTGCAACATGATTTGCAAGGAGTAGAAGGAGTTGGTTTATAATCAGTTTTCTTGAGGTGAGCCCTTTGATTCAGCTTGTGTTATTTGTGTAGGGCCTTACCTGACTAACAGACTGATTCCTGGCAGTGTGTGATGAACAGGGCAGAAAATAAGGCATTACTGCAAGTGGGCTCCTCACTGCTTCAATTATTGAGAAGACCTTTCCTAATTTTTGGCTTGAATTTATTCACAATCTCTTTGCTTGCATTTAGTCCTTTGGCACAATTGTTCATTAACTTAGAGGGCTCTTCTCTCAGCGATGTTTTTCTCCCCTCATATGTAGAGAGAGCCATCAACTTCCCCTCAGCCTTCATTTTGCTGGAGTGAGTAGGACGAGTTCCTTTATTAACCTCTTTCAAGCTCTCCATTCACCTTCCCAGTCTAACGCCCTTTCTGACACTTTCCCATCCAAAGTTCAACTTTTTAAACAAAGGTCATGATCAGTATTATAGATAATATTCCAGATAAGACTTTATTTTCCTTTCTCTCACAAAAAAGATTATTCACTTTACAGGCTGAGAGTACTCTCACTGAGAATGTCAGGATTTTGCACAGGTCAGAGAGAAGTCTCTCTACTTATTAGAGCTTTAGATATTCCCTCCTTCCCTTTGTCTCCTGATTTCAGTTACTTGTGATGACCATGCACAAATATTTTTTTCACCCCCAGGAAAAAAAAGGCAAAATAAAAATTATTAATTTGTGAAGGATCATTCTTTCCTATCTCTTATGCTATGCAAGGTTAAGAACACGTGTACTAATCATACTGGGAAATAGAAAGTAGCTATCCATGATCAATAATAAACAAAGCAAACAGAAATTTATTAAAAAACTATTTAAAAATAATTTCAATATTTTAAACACATATTACAAAGTCCTCGGTTCATTGTTTTCTGTATGCACAAATGTTAAGTTTTAACAATAATCTATTTTTTAGTAAAATAATTTTAGTAAAACTAGTTTAAGACATACATGACTTATGTACCTAGAATTAAGAAGAATACAGCTTTTAAGGGCATTGTATATTGCTTTCAAAATGTCCTGTTTTGCTATGAAAGATAAATAAATACAGCGCCTCACTTTTCTCCTTATAGGTCATACCAGTGGAGGTAAATCATATGGAAGAGAGTCAAAAATAACTATAGAAATTCATAGAATTACTTGTGATATAAGATACAGCTCCCTGAGTGATGTTCTACCTCTACTGAAATCTATGGGGTTTTCCCCTGACATGACAAGAGAGATTTTTCATCCTAAGTGTATCATAATTGAGGTTTATGGCTGCTGGCTGTGACAGGCAAAGTCACCACATTTAATTTACTTACCTTATATTAAAAAAAAAATACCCTCTCCTCGTTTACATGCCTAACCAAGAACAGTTAAGACTTGCATAAAAGAGAGACAAGTACAGGATGAACACTGCAGCAAAGACAATAGTCATACCAGGATGCATGTGGAAAAATGATGAGTTGGAAAATAAAGGTGCAATTGCATGAATAGCTAATGTAATTTTCACTTACACAGTAAGGAAGTCAATAATAATAAATAATAATAATAACCTCCAGATGAATTGTTAATGAATTACTAACTATTTGCAACATCAGTGGGATATTTTCAATCTGCCTGCTACTGAGAAGCCAGGCCCAGGGCAGAAGAGCACTGAGGTTTTGTTTTGGATCACTTTCATTTTTAAGGAGAGGAATTTGGCAAACAGCCCTAAGATGGGAAAGGGTTAAGGGTTGTGCCAGTGCTCTGGGAGTTGTACTTCTGTGATGCTTAGTTGTGTCTCATTACAGTCACAGCACTAAGAATAAAACATGTTCTGACTTTTATTTTTTTTTCCTTCTGATGGTAGAAGCTTTTCTGTTTCTCTTAATTATATCATGTTTTATTATATATTCCACTAGTGAGGGAGAGGTCTGGACAGTAAATGAATGTAGAGGGAAAAGATTTAGGCCATGCAATATAATTTGTATAAATTGAAAAAATTCCCTTAATACCAAGCTTTTTCAAGACAATATTTATTTTATGTCAACCATTCCTATCAAAGATAGAGTGGAGTGATTTCAGGTACATTTGCAAGTGCATCTTTTTTGCCAACCAGTCTTATGTCAGTCTAGATCGTCTCTGAAGTGAAGCATCAACTACAAAATACAAGGAAAGTATCCTTCTGTTCTTATCCTTTCTAGAAAAAGAGTAGCATCTGAAAATCTTTAATGCTTATTAATAGGAAAAGATATTAAATATAGTCTTCACCTTCATGTCCTGACTGCAGTGGAAAAAGGTCAATGCTGAGCTGCAGAGCTGACACTGCATATTACACCATTATGCTGTAAACAACTGTACACAGATTTACTTGAAAATTGTAGTGTTTAGTTTGCTACTTGAAGGAGAAAATATGCCAGTAAGAAGAAGCAGACATCAGGTAGCAATTCCTTCTATTTGTTCTTTTTTATTGTTGGATATATTTCCCCCATGCCAATATTTCAAATAGCAGTAGAAGGAACCATAGGTAGAAGAACATTCCATGTTACACCTGAATATTTGTGTACAAGATGAAAAGGCCAAAGAAGGGGCCATCATTGGTTTTCTACAGTTAGCTTCATTTTAAATGAAGCTGCCCTGTGTAGAGAAAAGCTCACCTGACACTGAAAACCACTTCTCCTAGAAATGTCTGGGTCTTTTTAAAGTACTTTTGGCTAATGAAAACCACTATCAAAGAATTTCAGACAAAGAATTGGATTACATGTGAATTAGGCTGCGAAGGTGTATAACATAGTCTCATATAATTGCAAGAAATAAATGGAAAAAATGAAGAAATAACACCTAATAACCTTGTCACCTTCTAGAGGATGTTTAAAGCAAACTCTCTGCCAAGATTTCTTGCAGAATTTGTGCAGCCAATGCAATACCACTGGCTTCAGCAATGGTGAAACACTAGTACTGTCTGAATCATCTAAATTGTTTTGCAGGAGTGTAGGAAACATACTGATTAAGCCCTTACAGGCTTTCAGCATTGGCATTGCTTTAGTTGGTCGAATTAAAACACACAACAGGTTGTAGAAAATGTAATCTGGTGCAGCTTTTCAGTGTTAAAGCAATTTTGGACAAGACAAACTCTGGTTTCTAGGCAAGGAGTTTAATGCATCAGTTGTGCCAGCCAGCCAAGAGAAAGAAAAGATTTCTGGGCTGCAAGAACAGCTGGCCAGGTCCTGCTGAGCTTTTTGTACTCCAACACCTCCTTCTCACCTCACCAAGTCCTTCTCCTCAGGACTGCTCCCAATCCTTTCTCTGCCCTGCCTGTCCCTGTGGCTTGGTGTTGCATGATCCCAGGTGCAGGACCCTGGCCTTGCTGAATTGCATGAGATTCTCCCAGGTGCACCCCTCAAGCTTCTCTGTCCCATGGCTGGCATCTCTTCCCTCCAGAGTTGTCACCTGCACTGCACAGCTTGGTGTGGTTGGCTCTGGGATGCCAGTAAGATCCCTGCCCTGCAGAGGTGTGTGTGTCTCTGGCTCCTCTTGTTTATTCCCTGTGCCACATGCATTTGCACAGTCATTTAAGCTGGAGCTCTGATGAAGCTGACCTGCTGCCTCGATTCCTCTGTGCTGTCCTTCACATGCTCTCCTGTTGATCTGCAATCCCTTTCCAGGGCCTGGGCATCTGTTGCTGGAATTGGCATCAGACTGGTGGGAGTTGGATGGATTGGGTTCTCCTCAACTTCAAAATTCAATTTCCTTCTAGGAAGGTTTAAGCTTAGCAACCAATTCACTGTTTCCTGGGTTAACATAGTCCACCAGAAACTACAAGAGACTTCTCTACCAAATAAAGACATGGAGGGTATGGCACAGATTTTCCCAATCTGAGCAAGGAGATGCCTGGCCCCTGGAGTTAGGATAGGATATGTGGGTTGCTCTCTTGTATGTATGCAGCATATAGGCTGGGATTTAGATTGTAGCACATTGTAGAAGCTCATTGTTTACCCTGGCTATAAATTCTGCCTGTAGTCATGGGAGAGAAGTAAGTACTTTCAGAAGGTAATTAACATCACCTTAGCATAAAGATCTCCAGTAGCATACTTGACTCTGGAGGTCTTTCTTTTCTTCTCTCTTGCCCTGTTTCTCTCTCTGTTAACTTTTGGAGTAACTACAAAAGTAGTGAAGCTCGGGTTCCTAAATCTCAGTCAAATTATTTGACATGTAGCTTTAGAGCACTTAGAATTTGGTATGTATATCATCAATCACTGCTTGAATTATAGTGTCTTGGGATCAACTGAATAGAAATTTTTACTTTTCCTGAAGTTATGTCAGATTTTTGCCATAACTTTTAAGAATGCTTTCCTCCCTTGAGCGTTTCTTTTTATTTAAGTTTGCCCACCAAACTACTAATTGGACTATATTTTATTTGTTTAGCTTATTCTTGTATGGACACATTGATATCAACAACATTTGCTCCACTCTTCAAATTTGCATAATGATGCATGCATGAGATTTGTAAGCCTATTATGCAATAATAAGCTTTGTATTTCCATAATTATGTCATAAGCAATTCTGCCATGAGTAGTGTCATTGAAGTCAAATAGGAATGACATTACAGTCATAAAACATGAGAAAAACACTTGTCTGCAATAATATTAGTAATGACCTTACAGCTTCTGGTGCCCCAAGTGAAAGTGGGTTATTGCAAACTGCATTGTTTTATGTATGATATAAGTGGGTTTATTAAAGTGAGTTTTTGATCACAAGTTTTCTGTAAACACCACTGCAAAACAACACCAGAAAAATAGAAATGTGGAGGCTCTGCTAGCAGTCAAGAGGTTTTAGAGGGAGAAGGTGAAGGGAGCAGGAAATGTTTAATAAGAGTTAGCTGAGTAAGAAGCTAGCCTACACATCTGAGTGCTCCTTTCACACAGGTAATTTAGGCAGGCAGTTTATTTTAAATATTGTTACCATATCAGATTATTGCTTGCAAAAGCAGGTTTTATTATTTATTTAATTTTTTAAAAGATTTTTGTTTATATCTCTGTACTTTATTTTAGTGTTTACCCAGAATAATAATTTGTAGCCATGAATCAGTAGCATTTGAAGGTCCTTTAAAGATACTAATATGTTATGCAATGAAACAAAATAGAAACAAATTTTTAGTCAAGCTTATATTAATGGTACATATTCATTTACTTGTCTGTAAATCATTATCCTGGTTTTGAATCTTATGCTGTAATTTTATCTTTAATATACCATATTTCATTATCAAATGACCATTTGGATATTATAACAATGACAATCCCAGAATTTTCAGTATGAAAAGCAAGTGTGGTACAACGCACACTAGTCACATGTTATTGAAAAAGACAGTAATGTTGATGCTCTTTGGTTAAAGACATATTCCTGTTCAAAGAATTTAAAAAGTATCAGAGAAATTTCCTGAGCTTTATTTTTAACCACTCTTAATTTGCCCTAAACAAAGATATAGAAAACAAATAATACAAAGGAACAGTCTCTTTGAGATTGTAAACAAATACGGCTAGATATGTCTATGTTACACAAACATGAGAATTAAGAAATTTGTGTGTTCACATGTACATTTAATCTCAACAGAAACCAAATTGTTCATGCAACTGATCATGTAGATTTTTATTGTATTACAGTCATGTATTTCTCCATATGAAATTGGTTATGCTGACTGAAAAAAATGTCATTCATTCACACACTTATGTCTATTGTCTGATTTTGCCTGTAAGGAACAACCTATGTTTTTAAAGAAATGACAAATTGGAGCTAAGTGCACATTTCTCTCAATGTTCCAATAAAAGCTTTTTGAACCAAGGGCACAGACTGCCTGACCAGTGAGCCGTGTGATAAAGCACAAACAGTGCAGGAAATGAAAACCCTGGGAGTAGCAGATGATGTGGGCAGGAGGCACAGGTATTTCACTCAACTCTATCTGGTTCACTCCCCAGGCTCTCAAAGAAAACTTAAACATTATTTACTCAACCATGTGCTGGTTAAAACCAATATCTCTGGACCATCTGTTCAGGAAGATGACCTCATGCAACTTTCTGCCCCAACATTACGTCAATGTAATTCTGACTAATCAATCTCTGCTTGATCACATTGTCTTACCTATAGAGAAGAAAAAGGTCGACTTAGTTTAGCTGGGTATTTCAGAATCATTTTGTGAAAAACAGTAAGACCCTTAGTTGTGATTAAGTAGCTTGGCTCTCCTGGATGATGGGAGCTTCTCTGAAATATGCCAGATGAAGGGCTTGGCCATGTATATTCAATATATCAAACTATAATTTTGCAGTTTTTTTACTGTGAAATGTGTCCCCTTTGAAAACACTCTTCAGAAATAGCAGTATTGTTTGGATTTTCAGGATTTTCTCATATCTATCTGTTCCAATTATATATTCACAGTAGAGTGAGGTTGCTTTCACAATAAAATATTGTGGTGCTGTAAAATGGCGAAAATACTTCTTCATAAGTACTAACTTTTCAGTGTGAAGTGCAGCTGTGCATTGTGGACCTCGTATGTCAAAAATTGCTGTTGGTTATAACCAAAGAATCTTGCAAATAAATAAATCACAAAACACCAAAACAGTTCAATATGTCAGCCTAGGAGTTCCTGAATGGAAAGGAGTGCAAATAAGGATCAATGGTTTTTCAAATTCAGTGTGTGAATGCTTGGGTTTCCAGGAGTTTAGCACCAAAATGGAGGCTGATGAGCACCTAGAATTGAGCCAGGAGTTTTAATCAATCCTACTTCATCCAGTCAGGTTAGTGTTGGGTATTTAATCTGTGGATGTAATTAGTATCTAAACTGATGAGAAAATATTAATTTTCCTTTTCTCCATATTTTATATTCTGTGTGTTTTGTCAGATCCAGTTTAAATAAATGTGCATGAATCTTACTTTAATGGTGAGGAGAATTTGATTCAATGTTCCCCTTGATATGTTGTGAAAGCTTGGTTAGACATTCTACACTGAACATGGTTTTACTGAGCATTTTCACATGTCTCTGTCACTTCTGTTTATTCATTCACACCTTTGCTCCTTTCTGATATAGTTCCTGTTTGTTGCCAGGCAACTCTGGCTGTATTATGCAGGTTCTGCAGTACACCCAGAACTAAATTGCAGTGCACTGTAAAGCAATAACTGATGGCAGGCTGTACTTTCTTATTAATCACACAATACCTTTGTTTTTCCAACTGCTTGTTTTTATTCAAGTGTTGTTCATCTGAAGGTCAAAAACTTTCCAGAAATGTACTCAACAGAAAAAGAAGATTGATCAGGAAAATAATGGAATGTGGGGAAAAAAATGGAAAGGTATATCAATGTTTAATCCCAAATCTTGTAAAATACCTTTGGGGTGTGCCATTGTCTTTTGAGGCATGGCTGGTTTGATGTGTGTTTTCACAATTCTCAGCTAAACTGTGTTAACATCAGATTGTTAGTGAGCATCAGCACTACCTAGAGACAGGCAGAGATACCATGAAGAAGTTGAATAACCTATTTTTATTTGCCTTGTTGTGGAACTTCAGGCACAAAGAGGTTGTGTGTATGTGTTTTTATAGTGCTGTGATCCATGGAGCTGGAGGCTGGGGTTGTTCTAGCCATTAGAGCTATAAACTTCTTTAATCGACCTGGACAGGGCATTGCAGGGAAAATGTTTTGTACAAGACCCTGGGAAGTCTTTCTAAAAAGACAAGAAAGGAAATTTACAGTTGCTGTCAATGAATACATATCTAATGCTGAGGAGAGTAAATCTCACACATGGGAATTCATTTACATACTATTAAAGTTGACATGTTAATATCAAAGCATTAAAATATGTAAATAGCATAAGCATGCACAAAATCCTAATTACTGCTTTACATTATCAACTCATTTAGTCTCTGATATTTTATGACTATTTAGCTGTGTCAGCAAGCAATTATAGAAATCTACTACAACTTGGTGGTAATGCATTTCTGTGTATTTCCTTTTACTTTCCAAAAACATTCTTCCTGAAAGAGAACAGCATGGAAAAGGCTCATATTGCTGAGTGTCCTTTTTGCATGAACAACATATGCTTTGAGTTTCTAGCGGTTCAGTGGTCTTTCTTTTGTACTGCTTACCAAAAAAGGCAGATTTATATGCAGGCTAATGAGAAGTGACATTTCGTACGCTCTCTGCTACAGTTACAGTGCAAATTTAATCCATTGCAGGTGTTATATCATTACAAAATAAGCTGGAGGCATATGAGCACTGAGGAAAAACTTAACAGTTATTATCATGGAAAAAGATGCTTCATTTTATAAAGCATTGTACCTTTGCAGTCATAAAGTCTTTACAGCAGGGAAGAAATTTGTCATAAAATCTGTACCGCCAACCTGTAATAAGACAGTCTCTTTTTTTCCCTCCCAGTAACTTCAAACAGCTATTGAAAGCAGACAGCAGTGATGTGATATTTCTTGATTTCGCTAAGTGTCTGAATTTTGATCATGCTTTAAATTAAACGGAAACTTCTTTGGCAATGTAATATTGCTATTGTGATGAGTCTCTTGATTTATAAAAAGAAACATTTCATGTCACAGCAACTGGAGATATATCAGATTCTGTTCTGTCAGTTCTTTAGTGATCTTAAAGAGGTGTTGAATAGAAAAAAACTAAATCACAGAAT
This sequence comes from Aegithalos caudatus, assembly GCA_013389925.1. Taxonomy (NCBI): domain Eukaryota; kingdom Metazoa; phylum Chordata; class Aves; order Passeriformes; family Aegithalidae; genus Aegithalos; species Aegithalos caudatus. Next base: position 734,409 of record WEIU01018692.1, on the reverse strand, counting down.
TATAGCATGGCTTTTGTTGGAAGGGACCCCAAAATCTGTTTCCAGACCCCCTGCCATGAGCAGGGACACCTTCCATTAGACCAGGTTGTTCAGAGCCTTGTCCAACCTGGCCTTGGACATTTCCAGGGATGGGGCAGCCACGGCTTCTGTGGGCACCCTGTGCAGGGCTTCAACAGCCTCACAGCAGGAGTTTCTACCTAACACCTAATCCAAACCTCCTCTCTGTCAGTGGGAAGTCATTTCAGCTTGTCCTGTCACTCCATGCTCTTAAAAAACTTCCACCCCACCTTTCTTGTCCTACTGCCTTTGGGTACTGGAAAGCTGCAGTTAGGTCACCCTTAACCTTCTCTTTTCCAGGCTGAACAATCCTAATTTGCTCAGATTTTACTTGTAGGCGGGATGTCCCATTTCTCTGATCATCTTGGTAGTTTCCTCTGAACTTGCTACAAGAAGTAGCTGTAGCAAGTTCAGAGAAACTTCCTGCAGTCCCTAGACTTCATAGAAAAAATTCTGTTACAACTAGAGTTTTATATGCATTAGAAGACTGAGTGGAACCATTATTGAAAAATTTACTTTTAATTTAATTGTGAAAAATACTTTTTTTAAAAAAAGGTGTTCTGAAATTTAATTATTATTTGGTCATTTAATTATTACTTTGTCATTACTTTATGGAGTGTTTCCATAAACTGTTCAGTTCTTCTTGCTTTCCTCTGAGTGAACATGAAGGGAGACACTGTGGAGGATTAGAACTGTAATCTGATGGTATTGCTGTGGAACTGATGTGGTAAAGAAAATAAAGGGAGTTAAGAGACTGACAGAGACAATTTCTGTTCAAGATGAAGATAGACAAAAGGCTCACACAAAACTATTTTAAGTCAAGGGCAGATGACACAAGATTCAGAATTTAATGAGCCTTAAATGCCATAGAATGTGCTACACGTGCAGTTATAGCAGGAAGTTTGTACAGTTGCACATCTCCATTTTTAAAAGCCCTCGAAGCTCACACACACATAAATTTATTCATAAGGAGCTCAGAAATGAAGCCTGAGCAACTTCATGTTGTAGCCATCATCTCTTCCAGGTTAGATTTCATTTTAACTGTGGCAGTTTCAAGCTCAGATTTCCTGACAGTACAGATCACTTCCAAGGAATATCATTTTGCACTCCCTCACTGGCAGGGTCTGGGGGTGACACCCATGTGGCTCCAGCAGTAGCAGAGTGTGTGAGCTGTGCCTTGGAAATTTCCTCTCCAGCCTGTGACTGCCTCTTGCCCAGTGCTCCCTTTCTTTGCTGTCCTCTGTTGCTGGCTTCCTCTGCAGAGATTTTGATCAGCCACCGTTTCCACTGAGGTGTTATTTTGGTTTCTCTGTGTGTTTGTGTTAGGGCTGCATTCAGGTCTCCAAGTAACAGTTCTGTGCCATTTTTGTGCTTAAGTGCCAGAGAGTTGAGACAGATTTAGATGCTTGATCTCAGTTTTGGTAGACCTTGTGGGCCAGTGTAGATGATGGAGAGAATGATGGTTTATACTCAGACCCCTGGAATGTAATCAAGCCCTATGATCTCAGGTAACTGTCCCCATGGTTCTGTTAAATTTATGTTGTGTTGGAGACACTAACATCCATCCTGTTTCTGACAGCAGTATTCCAAACAAAGCTTATTCTTATTTTAGATCATCTGACTTACTTTGAGATACATAACGATCTATTAGTGCAATAAATTAGTTTATCAACAATAATTTTTCAAAGAATGTAATTTCAGTGGGATGAAATTCTTTACTTCTTACTACAGGCTGAGCTTGACAAGCCATTACAGCTGCAATGAGAAGGAAAACAAATACTGACATTTTCTTGCACTACTTTTCAAATGTTTTGATTTTAAAATTAAAAATTACCTTTTCAATTCCAAATTGATACAATTTACAGAAAAAATGTAGGAAAATAATAATTATAATAATTTTTAAAGAGCCATTTCACTTCAGGGCAAAGAAAAGATTTTGGATAATCAGAATTTATTTTCCATTTTGCTTTTCAACAGCTAAGCCAAAATGCACATCAGCTGCTCCACTTCTTTATGCTTTTAATTTTTACATTTTTCCTTGACGTACAGACTAGTCTGATCTGATCTCATCTGAATTGTATATAGTAGCTAAGCTAAAGGATTGCAAACCTTTGTAACAGAACAGAAATAACAGAGATATTCAAGGTTCTGCTTTGACTGACTGTAAATCAGGAGTTCCTGATTACATCACAGTACTTTACAAAAATACCCACTGTTGGAGTGCTCGGTGCTGCTGGGGCAGCTCCAGTGCTGGCCCTGCCTGGGCTGCAGAGAGGATCCCTGGCTGCTCCCTCGGAGCCATCTGGCAGCCAGAGTGTGCCCAGTGCCAGCACGGGGCCACTGCTGCTCCTGGCCCAGGACCCTGTGCTTTCCCCTGGCATGGGCAGCAGGGAGGAAATTCTTGCCATCCATCCCCCTCTCTGCTCTGCCACTGTGCACCCTGGAGAGTGAGCAGGGCGTAGCCTCTGGATATCAGCTACTTGTAATGGAAATAATTGTGGGAGGGTTTTGGTGTGGATGAGAGTTTTTCCTTTTGTCCTTCAGGAGTGGAATAGAAGCTTATTAGTAAATTCAAAGAATGTGTTTTAGCACCCAAAATAAGGGGGACTCATTACAAATATGTAGAAATCTATTTTGAGAGAAGGTATAGATTTTTTGCTATATATGTTAAGTGCTTTATACATGCAGTTGTCTTCCACACAGGTTTTACTTCATGCTTCAGACTAACACAAAACCAGTGCTGGTGTGCAGATGAAGGGGACAAAAAGAGATAAGGTTGAAGGATGTTCTAAATGCATGTTCCCACCTCTACATACATCAAAAAGAGTGAAATGTCAAGACTGTAACTTAAGTACTTGGGAAGCACAAAGTTGAAGCATACTGGTCAGAGCTGAGGAAGGGAAGGGACATGAGAAATCCTTTATTTGCTTACTTTAAAATGGGAACGAAGAGGTTTGTCTACTACTTGTGTTTTTTCCTCTCCCAGCCTCTTTACTTCCATATACATACAGGAATAATTGATTGGGGTTTTGATATTTATTTGTTTTACACACAGAACTTTCTTCCCTCTCTTTAAACCCCCATATTCTTAAATAGAAGGCTACTGCTCCCTGTGTGCACTCTGCCATTATTTTGAGGGGGTCTTGTTTTTCTGTAGTAGTATCCAGATGGAAAGTGTGTGACTTCTGTAATAAATAATACAAATGAGATGCTACCAAATGAAAAAAACCCTAGAAACTAGGGAAAAAAGACAGCTTGCAATCTCCCCTGAAGTCATGCAGTTATGAAAACAAATATTCTCCACAAATACATGAATTATAGATAGAGTTTGAATCTTTGCTGGAGTAGTTTTGGCTTTTCTTACCTCATCTGAAGATCTCATATTAATAACTGCAAATCTATATATAGTTAGGTATGTAAATGTATACCTGGACTAGAAGAATTATCACAGGGAGATGGAATTTCTCCTATCATCTCATGCACATCTCATGTTCCACTCTTGTGAAACTAGATACCATTTTTCTAAGAGGGCAGTTTTGCCCTCTCGTTTTGTCTCATAATACAACCCTGAAATTTTCTGTTTGTTCACTGGGACATCACCTGAGTTTGTGGAAAGGGAGATAGGTTCCCTAGCTTTTGCAGTGTGTAATATTTGCAATGCACTTTGCTGATAAACTAATTAGTTACCTGGTTTTGAGATTAAGTGGGGGATTGTTATTTATCTGCAATGGATATGGGCCATGGAGAAATAGAAAGCTGACTGAAGATACACAATTATTCTATGATACAAGAAAGATTAAATTTGCGGGGACCTCATCTCCAGTGCTGTGAAACTTGTGCACACTCTAAACTTTAGGTATCTGTTTATGTCCTTGCCTGTTCAGTAGGCTATGAAATCCTGTACTGCGAGCAGTGTGTATCTCATCATACTCACTGTCTGCCATAAAAAAAAAATAAAGTATTACTTCTGAAAGAAAACCAAGGTAAAATCTTCAGAATTGTTGTACTGGGTGTATTAAGAACAAGTCCCCTCTGACAGTGCTTCATTGTTTGACCTTGCTAATTTTTTCGCCTACAACTCAAAAATAGGTGCACTGTGAACTGCATTTTGGCCTTTATCTCACAGAATTTCTCTATGGATTTACCTGAATTCAGCTCAAAGTCTATTTCTGAGTGGATTGTAACACAGATAAATGCTATTTAATGAAAAAGAAGTTGATCTTTAGTAATAAATTAGCAACATGTCTTGATATTAGTAGGTGAAGTGTTGCACAAAAGTTGGTACATGATGCTTATTAGGAGAAAATTAAAATAACTTGTGTACTACACAGCTAAATGGTGTCCAGCTGGGTATTTCTTCCCATGCTGGGTTAGTGCTGCATTTTGGTTTTTTAGCAGGTAAAATAAAAGACCAGTTTATGAAATTAATTTAACTGAAATTGAATAAAGAAACAAAACATTTTAAAGTTCTAAACAAAAATAAAATATTTGAATTTTGAAATTAATTTGAAATTAATTTAATTTGAAAATAATTTTGAAATTAATTTGAAATTAATTTGACTGAAATTGAATAAAATAAAACAAAATATTTTAAACTTCTAAACTACCAAAAGTACATGATTATTATTAAGTGCTTGTGTTGTACCAAGAAGGAAATTGAAATTGTCTTTCTTAGTTCTGTCACCATATACCCTGAAATTTTGAAGGGAATTATCCACTGATTTCCTGCTATTTGTTTAGTGATATTACCATGTATTTGAGAAGAGTGACAAGCAAAGAAGGATTTTAATATTTGTATGACTTAGCCTTACTATGTGGTGTTTATCTCTTTAACTTGACCTCAAGATACTGAAAAATACTTCTCTTGCTATTGTGGTTGGAAGTCCTGCTGGGGCTCAGGGGTTGGTGGTAGGATATTATCTTGGCCACTTACAAATGGCTGTTGACATAATCTGTTGCCAAATGCATAAAAAAACCTCTTTGTGTATAAAACCAGATTAGGTGATATGGGCAAGGATGCAGATGAAAGATCAGTAGGTGAAAATATTAGAATAAATTTGGTGGGCTGAGTTACTGTCCTTAGTTGAGTTACTTATTCTCTATTTTTTCCTGGATAATTTGACATTTTTTAATGTGGGGGCAGATAAGATATTTTCTTGTTCCTCTTCAGCATGTGAGAAAATGTGTAACAGAACTCAATATTCTGATGCAAAGGGTTTTTAACCTCACAAAATTCAAAAATTTTCCATGACTTTGGTCTTGAAACTTGTTTGTCTAACAGTCATCTTCTCTGTGTAGTTACAGATGTAGAAATAACTAGGAGAAAAAACAGTTCAAATTCTTTTGTGGATTTTTCTTTTTATTTGAACGTATAGTCTAACGTTATATTTGAGAGGTTTGTGCATACTTGGAGGCTGGTCAGACTTCCAATGAGCTCCTGAAGTTTTGGTCATTCTGTTGTTTTGCTTTCGCTTGTAATTTGTGTGAGAAGGCTAGACCAGTTCTGTCCAAACTATGTGTAATAATCCTGTGGAAAAAAATCAGTATAAAATATTGTATCACACAGTTTCATGTGTATTTTCAGTGGAATGAATATTCCGTTGATATATGAAATTCTTTAGCTAAAATCAAGACATTCAGATCTGCCAGTGAAGCAAGTGTGCATAATGTTCAGTTGTATTGAAATTCTGAAAGCTGTTTGAAATTCTTCAAAGTGATGAAGTGAACACAGAATTTTAGATGTTTTATAAAAACTCACTGAAATATACTTTTGAATGTAGCTCCTCATTTTGCTGTAAGAGTGTAAAACTTTGCAATGATTTATAATCATAAAATCGTGATCAGCATTCATGAAAATTCACACAGACCTACTGAGTGATGATTTTATCCTGTTCTAAATTGCTTTCTTCCATAACTCACCATTTGTTTCAGTTCAAAGTTAAATTACAATTAATATCCTCTGTCTGCCCTAAAGTATAGCATTTTTATGCCCCCAAGCAGCCGAATCCTGGATTTTGAATTCCAGTGGTGCTCATGAGGAGGATTTCTGATTTACTGATGGCGTATCAATGGTACCAATGCTTAACATGAGATTCAAAAACCTATTAAACCTGGCTTTTATTTTTTTAACAGCATGATAAACCTATATCTATGTACAGACTATAAATAATACATCTTCTCCTTAGTTAATGCAGTAAAAATGCCCAAACACCATTTTTTTTCAACCCCCCCTGGTGCCTGGCTGCTCATAGCCTGTACCTTGTTGGATTGTTTGATGCATAAGCATCACACTGGATGGCCTTGGGAGCAAAGGCAGCAGCTTCCCTGTTTCCCTGGGTGCTCCCACCCTGGCGCCAGAGAGTGCAGGCCTGAGGTTTTAACCAGCATGGCAAAGGGGTTTCTGTTTCTGGGAACCTACAGATATTTTCACCAGTTAAAAACTGTCAGAAACATGTTTGTCTATGACTTTAACTAGGTCTGAGGGTGCTCACATTTTTTAATGAACAAATCTTGGGTTTTGTATAGCTGCTTTAGTTTTATGGGGGCCATTGGTTGCAGTATTGTTGAAAAGACAATGATTTTTTTTAAGCACTGATGCTAGTAGCTACACTAATGTTTACATAAGTGCAATCAGACATGGTCATTGTTAAATTGTCTGTCTTGCTGTTGGTCTTAGAACAACATTCTGTATGAGAACTCAGTCTGCTACTGATACATGAAGTTTTTTGGGGTGGAAACCAATGAATCTATAAAAGACTTTCATACTAATCAAACTGTGATGAATCCTGACAAAATTTGTAATCAGGTATTTGAATTCTGCATTTCAATATTTACATTCAACATTATTAGTACTACTCACTAGTAGACCAAATTGAGTTCATGAGTATGGATAGGGTCTGTTGTCTAAATGTGAGAGTAATTCTTTTGTGACAGAAACTGTCATTTAAGATCACACAAGGAAAGACAAAGATTGTTTTTACTCTCACTTCATCTTTGCTGACTTTGTATATCTCTGCTAGGTGCTTCTGCTTTTCCACAGTGTCTTGGTTTGGAAAGACAGGCATCTGCCAGGGAAAGCTGGAGCTTCCCTAGGAGTGGGGAATGTTACCTCCTGCATTGCAACCTGACACACAGTTTCAACAGGTCTTTATCATTTGCAGGTCATAAATCCACATACCACTAAAAGAGTTGTAAAAGTAACCATGAAGGAGGGAAGAAGCCTGGAACTCTAGAAGTAGTTGTGTTTTTATACTCTGTTGTTGTGCTGCTTATTGACTTGTGCTGCAAGCAGATTGCCAGAAGTTGAAGGTGCTGATCCTTTGCTAATTTTTAGAAAAAAATTTCATACAACTCATCTCAAATTATTAGTAAAACAAGAAAAAAGTGTTAAGAATTAAATAAGTCATGAGAAATTGTGTGACATAAGCAAAGTTAGAAAACATTAAAACTGTTGGAAGAGAAGAAAAATGTTTTGTGTTGATTTACTACAGAAGCATGAACAGATGTGGTAGTCCTAATGGCCTTCTGTAGAATATAAAAACTAAACTGCCTTTTGTTCTGGCAATTTTTAAAGTATTGTGAACTGTGTTTAGGGATACCAAGGAGCAGATGAAAGAACTTCAGCTGGAGGTGGTTTAGGGAACAATTCCAATACAACCTTAAGGTAGAGGCACAGAAAATATAACTGCTGTTCTCAGTATTCTGAAGAACTGGGGTTTCAACATCTGATTTCTGCTTTCTTTATCTGGAACTTCTGCTATGAAAGTGCTGATCATCAACCTTGTTTCAGTTAGATAAAAATGATCACTTGAACTGAGTGCAACTCAAAATGTGTCTGCCAGCCCTTTTAACTAGGCAAGCATTTAATCACATTGCAATAACTTTGCTCTGAAAGATGCTGAGCTGCTCTGCTTATCATGTCCATGGCTTGAATCTAGGAAACAAGAAGTGGTTTTGACAATTTGTTCTCTGAAACATTTCCTGAATGCTCTACATGGTTCCACTTTGTGGAAAGGACAAAGGGTTTTGGAAATCAAATCTGTTCTTTCAGATTATTTAGTAGCTTAAATACAGCTTCTCTCAGACACCTGATTGCGGGCACTGGGTTCTGTTTTTCTTTTTGAGAGCATCTGATGGTGGCAATATGCCATATTTTGTATTTCTCTCTCTTGGGTTTCATTTTCTCTTAGGTTCTCCAGATAAAGTGTCATTTGTGAACAGAAGCTAAGCACTGTTTGCTTTGGGGGTTTAGAATACATGCAGACATGGATGATAGCTGGTAAGACCTTAATAAGCACCCGGGGAAGTGTTACTCCTCTGGAGTGTTCCCTGGATTTTGGTGACAAAATCCTCCAAGAGATGTGTTTATGGAAGGCAGTTTGTGTCCAAAAATTATATTTACACAGCTCCAACTTGTCTCCAAGCCTGCTTTGAACATGAATTATACCTTCCTATCCCTTCTCCCTGCCTATCATCTCATTCCCCATTGATGTTTGCCTTTGGCAGCATGCCCTGCCCAATAAGCCACTGACCTGTACAATTTCTTTTGCTTTAAAGGCCACCATCAAGACAGTCTGAACTAAAAAATTATTTCAACTTCCTGAACCCTGAGGTACCAAAGAACAGAAACTCAATCAGCTCTTTAACTTTTGTTGCTTTGTAAATGAAACTAAACTTTGTGGGTGTGTGGTAATACCTTTCCTATATACCTTACCTTATGAATTTCATGAGACTTACTGTGATGTTGACCTCCTGATTTCTTAATTTGTTTTGGGTGCTTTTTGGAATGAAGAGTTGATTTCACAGGGTTGATTTTCAGTCCACGGATTTTTCTGGCCAGAAAGTAGCCATGCCTTCAGACATGAATTTCTGCTTTTGTGAGCATTGTTAACTTTGGCTTGAAAGTTATACCAGAATGATCTTTAGTTCAGACAGAGTTTAGTAAAAGTTTCATTAAGGGAAAAAGAAAAAAAAAAGTGAAAGAAATAGAAAGAAGAAAGGCCTGGCTGGTGTCTTTATAATCATGCCGTGTGCATGGCTGGGAGCAGTAGTTCAGCCACAGTTTGGCAGCTGAACTCCAAAGCCTTGTTGGACTGAGGCTGCCTTTGCTGCACTACAAAAGACCAATTTTAATTTATTTCTTCATATTCCAAAGAAAACTCTTTGTCTTCAGCGGTGTCCCAGGAATGTGTGCATTTTTTCCCAAACTATAGCCCTGACACACTTACCTAGTTAGGTGATGGCTTTGAATGGAGTCATACAAAACTGAAACAGAATAATTTTCAATTTTATTTATTTGACACTGTATGATATCACTGTAGTTGTTCTTTCTATTCCACTGCTACAATAAAACTGTAGACAATACCCTACAGGAAACTTTTATACATAGTGAACGGGCTTTTATTTTTAGAAGACTATAGTTCTCCACTTGGTGGTCTGTCTGTTAAAAGCAAACAGTTTAGAACACAGTTCAAACCAAACATTGAATACTGGCTATGCCACTCTTGATTCAGGGACAGTTGGCTTCTGCAGCCTAGTCTGCTATGTTGCACAGGGAAAAAAATTTATCATGTTTTATATATATATATAATATTTTAAAAACAGTAATTCTGCTGAACATAATGGTAAATAAAATATTTCCTTACAGGGATTGAACACTAGCTGGGTCTTAGCATAAAATCAGTCTCCATGTCTTTTGCAGACAGTTAACAACTTGTCTGCCAATGTTCTTACCTGGCTGGGTGCAACGGAGGGAGGTGGGATAGCAGCAAATCCAGAATAAACACTTCTCCAGAGGTGGAGGGTACAGGTTCATCCTGGTGTTAACATGGTTTAATCAACTTGGCTCAGATGAAATGGAGGAGGAGAGAACATTGTGTGTGTATGAAATACTGCACCGGTATATTTGGAGATGAAGTGATGAAGGAGAGTGAAAGCCTTGGAACTTAAAACAGGGCAAGAGACATTGGGAGAGAGAATGCAGAGTGTGGCACATCCCCTGCAAGCAAAGCATGGCTGCTGTTTGAACCACATGTTGAGAACATAGTGCCTTGTGTCTGGATCCCAGAAATTTAATTTTAAACTCTTTTTTTTTTTTTGCTTATCAGTCTTGTGCTTTGGGGAAGTGTGTAGTGCTTCCTGCTGAAGAGTCAGCTGGCAGTACTAGTACTTTTATAGGCCATGTACTTTGAGGACTTTGGGTACTTTGGTATCTGTCCTCTTAAAATAAATAAATATAGAAAAAACATGGCCTGATCTAACCAGTGAAATTCCAGTTTTCCTATATTTTTTTGCAGACTATATAATTTCATGTAGTCTCTTAATATAGTGAGTTACAATCTATGCCATCATAGGACAATTTCTAGTCTGACAAGAAAAGGAATGTAGATGTTTAAGTTGGATGCAAGAACTCAAAAAGGCCACATTTCCTTAATTTAAGAATTTTATTCCAGTATTTTTACCAAGGAAACACAATTTACAAATTCCTAAGCTTACAATTAATAAGCTATTTATGAATTTTTTACTTACTACATATGTATATACACATGCATTTTATATAGAAAAGCTTTCATATATATAAAAGATGAAAGGCTTCTTAAAGTAATTATATTTATCTCCTTTTATTATATTTAATTACCAAATTTTAAAGGCTTTATTCTGTTCTGACTGTAAACTGTAGATTAATTTAGCCAAGAAAATGTAGTATATTTATTTTTAATCTCTGTCCAATTTTTTCATGCAAAGTATTATATAATATGTAATTATTAAGTACTTATAATACATGAGATTTCATTTTTCACTATGCCAGCAAATTTCTAAATTCCTGTGTCATGATGCTCTAGATTATCTTTACATCTATAAATGTAAGAATTTGTAGACATAGTGATACTATATTATGACAGAAATATTTCTGTTTGGTTCTTCCATCTCAGAACAGAAATCCAAAACCAGAATTCCTAATCCCATTTCCACGTTTAGAGAGATAGTATATTATGGATTCAGGATGAGCTGTTCTGTAGTATGAAATTATGGATTTATGCAATGCCTTCCTCTAGAAAAGGAACCCTTTGGTATGGGGATTTAATCCAGTGTTTTAAATAAGCACTTAATAAAACATGCTTTTGCTGTTCAAAAGAACATAGTGCAGGTATTTTTACAGCAGATCTGTATTTCTGACAATAGTTTAGGAGAATTCATGCCAAAATACGTGGGTGTATTTTACAGTACCTTTTTTATTTCTCCTGGGTTTTTTCTGATGTATGTCACATGGTAAATAGGATCCCACCATTTCTCCTTTGACACCTACGGCATCCAGCCTCGTGCTTCCCTGTGTGGTGTGCAAAGCAGCACAGGAAATTTTGTTTTAAATGTTTGCTTATACCAGTGATAGAGGATAAGATGTAGATCTAGGTCTGAAAAAATGTCAGACTGTTTTGTGGAATTGATTGTGGTGAAGGGAGGTGAAGAGTACAGGAAATTGAACTTGAAAGCACTTTGGATGTAGAACAGTTCATTGCAGGGCACAGCCCTCCCAGTGGAAGGCTGGAGTCCTGGACATTGCCTTTTGGGAGTGCAAAATAATTCATAAACCTCTGCTAACTACAAGAAGAAAAAGGGAATTTTCCAATCATTTGTTCTTTGTGGCATTTTACTGTGTCATAACGTCCATACTTCAAGTTGTAGTGGTAAATGTTAAAAATATTTACATTGGAGCTATTCCGGTGGATGCCTTTACTGTCCTGAATTTTGCTAAATCAAATACATGAATATTTAATATTCCTAAATGTTTCTACAAAGCCTATAGCCACTTTCAGGGTAAAATTCAATTGCCTCTGGCTCACACTGAAGAGAAGCTTCCTTTTGAAACAGCTATTCTTGGAAAACAGTGCTATAGAGCACGGAGCAGTGGAATTGCTATGCATAATGTTAGGGCAATTTCTTTTTGCCTTTAGGTGATATGACCAGCTGACATTTCAGCACAAGGATCCTTCAGAGCAATATAGAGAATTTGATGTGACAGTGTCTCTGAGTCAAGCACTGAACTTAGAAATGTATTTGTTATACATACAACATATATGCCAGCCTCTCATGTAATCAAAGAGTTTTCTCTGGCTTGTTTCCACATGTAGTTGTCTCTTTTTTTGTCCTCATTTTTATTTTGACTGATGCATACTTAAATGCTCACACTTCCCATGCACACACCACCCCCAGTGCCTGCACTTTGCGGGAGATGCCTCGTGCGTTGCCATTTCTGCCTCCCCACCTCTCGTGTTTCACTCGGGTTGATTCTCTTGCCAGGAGTGTCAGCTGGGGCAATACTGTGAGTGCAGGAGAGCTAGCAGCTCCGTGCCTCTGAGAGGGTGGCAGCAGCAAATGTCACAGCCTGTCCTCATCAGCTTGGATTAAAGCTGGATGGAATATTTGGCCAATGCACTAAAGGCAAAGCAGAGCATGTTGGAAACATGTAGTTTGAGCATTTACATCAGCTAAGGAACTGGCAAATAAGTCTTTATGAAGAAAAGAATTAGACAACCTGTGCTGACTCCCCCTAAATAAGAATAAGGTTTGCTTTGGTGGGCTTTTTTTTTTTTTTTTTCTGTTAGTGGTTTGTTTTTGTTTTCTTATTTTTCTCTAAAAATGCTCTTCACCTAATATTCCTGAAAAGAGATAATGAAATAAAGTTATCTTTAGGATGTTGGATTTCAAAGTTTCTTCCAATGAATTGAGACATTGAGGCACGTCATTTCTCCACAATGAAATCTTACTCTATTGCTCGCTCAAGTTCATGGTTTGTTATTTCCAAGTCTCTCTTTGGTTTATTTGAGAAACTTGATGAGTTCTTCTGCTTTCCCAGAGCAACAGTTTATCTGACTGGTGGAGGGCAGAAAAGATGCAAACCCAGAGCAGTTTCTGAGAAGCATGGATTTCCTCCTTTGTGGTTGGGCAATCTTCATTCTGCTTGACCTTGCAGTATTTGGGTGAGAAAGGGCCCTTCAGTGATTGGAGTTGGCTTCCCTTTGCTTATCTGAACACCAGAAGAACACACAGGTGACTTCAAGGGACAATCCCTGTAGGAGAACAACTGCTGTGACCTTCCAGTCAGCTCCAGCTGGGTCACTGATTCACTTTGATTACAGTGTTATCCATTTTCCATGTTAAATAATTTGTGTTATTTTTGTGTTGCATTGTAACAAAGCCACTGCTTTTTGATCTTTAAGGTGGATGATGCTGCTGTTCATAGAAGCAGAAAGTCTGAAAGTCATAAATGATTACAAGGTGCAACAATGCTCTACTGTACAGATGTTTTACAATAAACCAATGGGACAGAGCATTCTGTAAATTTAATGGCACATCACTTAAAACATCCTATAATTACAGGGTGTAAGTTGGAATAAAAATTACACCTTTGCAGGTTAAGTAAAGAATGGATAATAAAATTGTAACAGACATACATTATACAGCATGGGGTTCATAATGAATAATTGGTAGGTTATTAGTGCTTAACAGATTAAGGGTACTTCCATTTATTACTGTGTTCCACTAAGGATGAGCATTAATTTTTTTTCAAAGCAAATTCACTGGAAACAGACAGTTTCAAATTTATGCTTGTAATGATTGCTACATGGTCCATTAAGACCACCTCTAAGTGAGCTTAATTTGTAGCAGATAAATGTACATGTCTACATATTTTTCAACGTAGTTTATGGTGCATCCTGCACAGCTGTGCCCAACTGATTAAATCCTCACAAAATTTAAATAGGAAACCCATTACATAGACAGTATTATATCCATTTATCATACACACATTTTCAATTTAACTCTCTTTGTGCAGGATATTTTCACTGTTTCATTAAATATGTATAGCAAGGCCGTTTTCTAGTTTGTTTTGTGCTTTTGTTTTCTGGGTTTGTTTGAATCCTCCTTTTCTATTCTATCATCAAACAATTAAGAACTTCAGCAAATTTAACATCATCTACAACAATTATCTCAGTAATGATCCTAGATGTGACAGTCAAAATCCTAGATTAAGAGAGCTCTTACCCAGGGAAGACAAGCAGGGCTATAACCACTCTGTAGGGAAAGGTGATTGGTATAATACCCTTGCTTCTCTGTCTGAATGGATAGTGGACTCTGGATTTGTCTGGTGAGATAAACATGCTAGATGCTGATAAATGTTGGGATTACAGATGTTTTTTTCCTTTCTTCAGCATTTCCCATTAGTGAACTCTGGGCATCTCCTGATTTTGTTAAAATCTTTTCTAGACTTCCATTCTGAACCATCCAGCTTTATCTTAGCTTTAGGTGTTTTCAGTGTCATAGTTTTGACTTATAGGATTAGAAGCATTTGTCCAATTTTAGAGACAATTTTATGGACTGAATTTAGCTGCTCTGAATTATTTGAAATCCTTTTCATGATCATAGACTCTAGAAAAATTTAAAGCTTTGCTTGCCCTGAGCCCTATGTAAAATAGATGGTATGAATTCCCTGTCAGTCAAATACTGCTCTACTTGGTTCAGACCCACAGAATTTTCTCTGGATCTGGTGAAATTCTTGTTCATCACATTCTGTGGGCTGGTAAATTGTGCCTCTGCAACAGGGCACACGTTTATTATGGTCAGTAGAGCCTGCACTGACAGAACACTGCAAAATAAGGGACAACTTTTGTTTAAGGTGTAGCATTAAATTTGTTTATCTGAGAATAACAGTAGGGAAACAAGATTTCAAAAGAACAAGAATAAATAATTCTTGTTCATTCGTGTCTGCATTCGCCTAATTAAATGCCAGAAACAGATTCTGTGCTCTTCTACAAACTGAACAAACAAACAGAGCCACAAGGAAGCATTGACCTCCAAAATCTTCAAGGATTGACAGTTTATTATGAAAAGAAATGACTGTTTAAATACTGCAGTTTTGGTAGGTGGCTCTGTTTACTTGATATGTATATAAAATCAAATTATATGGCCATTTTTTAGCTAACATGGGTATTTTAGAGAGAAATTTCAAGGATTTGGTAATTTTGCTTTTCTCAGTGGTGCAGATAGTGACAACGACTTATTACCACCTTCTTTTTAGTCTGTCTTTGAAGCCATTAAATGATTTTTTTTCTCCCCGATGTTGAGTGTCAGTCCCTATTCCACAGAAACACCAAAACTGGTCAGCACATGAATTAGTTTCAAAACCTTCCAGATGACAGAAACTGTTTCATGTTCTTGTATTGTGAAAATTTGTTACAGTATATTAGATTTTCGTTTATACATTAACAAAGGAAATGATTGATTTTTTTTTTTCTGATTAAGATGAAAATGCTAG
This sequence comes from Aegithalos caudatus, assembly GCA_013389925.1. NCBI lineage: Eukaryota > Metazoa > Chordata > Aves > Passeriformes > Aegithalidae > Aegithalos > Aegithalos caudatus. The sequence goes on along the minus strand of WEIU01018692.1, from coordinate 719,042 downwards.
TGTAACAATTTGCCAACTTGCATGAGTTTTCCATAAGATTTTAATGTGGGCTAGAGCTAGTCCTGATGTTTTTCAGAGCTTTTCACACATTTTTTCTGCTCAAGCCCCTTGTTTTTACTTCTCATTTCACTTCTCATTTCACTTATTTTCCTTTTAAAAAGCCAAGTCATCTCTGGGAAGGAAATAAGATTCCCAAGTAAGAACACTCAGACAGTGCCCATCTGTTCTTCCAAACATCAGCTTCGGCATAAATACAAGGACAGACAGTAGAGCTGCATCATCCTTGGAATGTAGTGGGGAATGAACTTCCCAAATCGTGGAGAGAGAGTGGAAATGTTTTAGGACATTTTAAGAGAAAAGATGTCCTTCATGTGAGAATGTGGGGTAAGCCAAACCCATTATTAAAATGCTGAGGAATTATTTAATTATTGCAAATGCTCAGGTGCTCTGGGGACAGACCCCATAGCTACCATGAGTGCTGCTGCCTTGGGGTGGGGACTGAAAACACTGGGGGAGCCAAATGTCTCTTGTGAAATAGGAAATGCAACTCTGAATAAACCTTATGAATGTGATACTACAGACTCACTGTCTTAGAAAATTAGAGAAATGCTTAGGAACACAAAAGTCAACCCATGGAAAAAAAATGTCCTAGTTATTTGTTTCTGTTCAAAGAGATAGGGAAGGTGGCTGAGCTGGACAGCTCTTGAACAATCCATAGGTGAGGCCAGTTTGTAAAGGCCACAGTGAGGACTTGAACATCAAGTCCTGTGCCACAATTCATTCAGAGACAGCTGTCACAAAGTTTGTTTTGTTCAGTAGCAATCAGTTGTAACCATTAAAGTGCTGTCTCCATGGTCTGGACCGTAGGTGGGTTCCTCAAAATGTTAAAACAAGTTTGTCATCACAGTTGTGAGAATAATTTTGCAAATGTATGTGGTATTATTTCTGGATTTCAGGGAGAGAATGTTTGAAAGGATAAAGGCAATGAGTCGCAGATGAAGTCTGAAAGAGGAAACCCATTAACCAGGCATATTAGTGGCTATCTGGTATTTTTTTTCATGGAAGCACAGAATTATGTCTTTCAGCTCTGTTTTTTGGAACCTTGCTTGTGATATGAAGGAATTGTTGTCTGTGAGATTCCAGTGTATATATACACACTCAATCTACATAAAAAGGATATTTGTGCTTGTGATGAAACTGTTCTTTGCATGCTTAATGGATAAACATTTCAAGAGAAGTGTTTATGCAAAAAGGCAAAACAGTGCAACTGTATGAACCTGAGGAGGTTTGTGTCACAATCTGTTATCTTGAAACCCAACCAAGACAAACTTACTTCAGGGGAGTCTGTTTTATTTTGCTGCTGGCAGCAGAATGATTAGTTGCAGAATAATCTACTAGAGAGCTGGTTGCTGATTATAGAAATTAGACTGCTCCCTTTGTCGTACTTTCAGAGTAATCTTCTAACATTTTTTTGAGGAATAGCTAAAGCATTCATACAATATTGTTAAATAATCATTACATTTGAAATTATTAATGTAGCCAATTAGAGGTATCTAAGAATCTGCCAGCCCTTCAGTCTAAGGTTAACTTTTTGAAATAAATAGGTGTATGAAAAAGATAAACTAACTTCCTATCAGAACAAAGAGGACCCTATAATGCTTTTTTTGGATTATTTCTGGAGCAATGGAAGAATAATTGGTAACTCATTTGCAAGCAGGAAAATGACCCTTAATGTAGTGAGGATATTGAATGCAATAACATTTTGGGTCCAAATTATATTAAGTACTCAAATATTTAAATTCTTAGGTGCTCAGCTGAACCATAGCCCCATTCCCTCTTAGCTCAACCTTTATAGTTTAAATGAATTTATCAAAGTATGGCCAATTCAGAATGCAGTTTAAGGTGAGACTGCAGCCCCAGCAGAGTCAGAGGTAGGACCATGCCTCAAAGCTGAGCTAAACAGTTCAAGCAAATTCAGTGAGCAAGAAAAAAATTGTGTCAATTAAAATAAATATAGAAAATATTTTCTGCCTGAGAAAGAGACAAATGCAGTTAACAGTAGTTCTTAATAGTTGTTTTTTTCAATGGGGGTATTTTTATCCTCCAAATGATAACCAATTAAAATATATTTATAAGAGAAGCTGACATTCATGAAAATACATTTTGTCTTCAGAAGCAGGAGGTTTGATAATTGTATAGTTACCATAGCACACATAAAATACCTGGCTTGGAAAGCACAATTCATCTTGTTTAATTAAACTTTATTTCAAATGAGTTGACTTGCAGTCAGGTTGGAAAGGACTTCCACATTTTAACCCAAAAGAAAAAAGCCTTCAAATTATAGAAATATGCAAATATTTCATAGAGGAAACTGTGATTAGGACTATTTAGTGTTTTGGTGGCTTTGTAGTGCTTTATGGTGTGTGATAATGTTTGTGGTTTATATCATATTGCATTAACTGGAGGTGTCATGAGCTGTATTCTTTGGACCCCCTGTGTCACATGACTTCTGATTATTCTATAGTTTTTCTTTTCCTTTCAAAATATTTTGTTTTTAAACCATAACTAATATATTATGTGCCCAAACATTTCAAGCACTGCTCACATATGGGAAATACAAAATGTTTTCACATAACTCTGCAGTGTGATATTAAACAGATTTAACAGATTTAATACAAATATTATAAAATGAAGTTCCTCTAAATTTAAGTCTCTTTAGAACATGAATTATTTTTATTTAGATTGAAAACTGGAAAAAACACAGGTTTTTTTCTGTATTGCTAAGCTGTTAATCTTTGTTTCCAAATCCTCCTTTAGAAGCCTTTTTTTCCTCTGAAACCTTAGTGGCTGTCTCTCCTTTGATTTATTTCTTTCTGAATCTTTGTCCCAGACCATGCGTGCCTGCAAGGCTTAGTGAGCTGCTTGGAGTGGATCCCCCTGTCTGTCTTTTAGGGGCTCTTTACCTTTGTGTACCAACAGTTTTGCTCTCTATTTTGGCCATGTGTAAAAAGCACAATGCAGAAAGTACTTTGGATATGCAGTGGGCATAAATACAGTGCATAAATGGGGCTGAAGAAGGTGATCCATAACATCTCTCTGGCTGAGAAGGGAGCTGTCCAACTGGGAGCAATTTTGTGATGTTGCCATGCTCTGGAGTAGGTTTCTGTTTCTTTATCCATTCTCAGGTCACAAAAAATTGCACAGAGCTGGTGAGTTGCTGTGCAAGAGAAAGCAGAAGGGAGAAGAATGAAGTGTTGGCTGGATGGCAGTGGAAGGGAAATACTTACAGGTCTTAAACTTGTAAATTATTTATGCTTGGACAAAAAACACCACTCAGTGTTAAAGGTCTGGTTCCAATATTGCCCTTTGAATTTATCAGCTTCCATTTCCGAAATTCCAGTGACTGCAAGCTGTGGAAGTTTATGGATGTACATGCTGGCACTTATATGCCCCAGCAGCTTCTGGACACCTGCCAGCTGCTGGGTATTCTGAATAACTGAATGGGTGCAGTGGAGCAGGGCACAGGGGCTGGTTCAGCCTGTTCTATTGTGCAGGCACACCCAGACACATCCAAACAAAAAATGTTCACAGCTGAAGTCCCTTGTGGCCAAAGCTTCTCAGGAGAAGCATATTCTTACCGAGTTCCCTTTGGCAACATGAGCAATTTTTTCTGCTGTATTTTGTGGCTCATCTTTTGAATCATCCTTTTAGGATATGCTCTGGGCTGAAATCCTATTTGCACTATTAACTTTTATTTTGTAATAACTCATTTAAAAACATCAGATGATCTCTAAATAGGCGTTTTATTAATGTTTTGTTAAAAAAAAATAAATTCTGCTCCTATTAAGTCAGGATTCTGCAGCCTCTGCAATGTAACCTTGACATTTCAAAACTCTTTTAAAGACCTTGCAGAGCCTTCCTGATAGATTGAAGAGTTTATTGTTTTATCAAAGGATACACTCAGAGGAACTGCTGATTTTTTTATTCAAGTGCTAATGTCTTAACCCTACTTGCACCCCAGATGTGAGTTCTGTATAAATGCATAATAAATATATAGTGTATATAACAATATTTATATTCTTCAGAAACAAAAATGATGTGCAAAATCCAATTAGCTTCTTCTTTTCATTCTGCCTGATTGGTTTCAGTTATTTGATTTTGAATCCATTGTTTTCTCTGATTAATTTTGTAGTGTAAGAATTGAAGTCTAATGTAGTTGTGTGAATAAACAATCTGTTTGGAAATGGGAGGTCACTGATACTCCTTAGTCAGGTTCTTTTCTGTATGCAGTTCAGTTGGCACCCAGGGTAGTGAAAAGTCAATGAAAGCACCCAAAATCTTATGAGAAAAGTTCAAATGAATTTCTGCTGGCATGTATGAACTTGTTAGCCCATGGACAGGCTCAGCCCTTCAGCTCAGTATTTAATCCAGACAGAAGTCATACTGCCTGAGGAACTTTGTGAGGAGGAGGCATTTTTCTAAATTCCCTTTTACCTAGGTATATGGCATTTCTATCTTTGCTACCAAACACAAATTTAGCTTGTTATAACACCCTCCTTGAGCAGTGATGGAGTCCCACTAAAATATATCTTCTGACTCAAAGTTTAACACTGTGTTTCTACTGCTGTAGCCAATATGTTGCTGTAAAAACTTTTGGTGAGTACTTATCCAGAATTATTGAAGGACTCGACCTTCTTCTGTGAAGTATTAGCAGCATTATTGAGTTCTTTTTTAATAGTGTTTTTGTTATCTCTGCCCTTGTAAGTTGCTTCTTCCAAATGTTATAGCTTATTAGTTTATATGTTATTTCCATTGCAATTATAGCCAGAAACAGGAAAGGTTTTTTACCTTTTTAGCACATTGTCAACATGCATCATTTTTAGATCCTCATTCCTCCTTATTAGAGGTTCCTTAAGCCCTCAGCTCTCACTGGATATCAGGGCATGCTTATGCTATAAAGTAACTAAAGTTTTTGGAAGGATGCTGTTGCTTTGGTGGCAGTCTGTGGTGTTTTATTGGGGTTTGTGTGTGTGTGATCTCTTAGGATAGGTAAGTATAACGTAAATGTATATAAATATCGGACATCTGGTACAGCCTCTGCTGGAATGACCTCATGGCTATGTCAGAATATGTGAGATCTCTGCCTTCACCTCCAGTGTGGTGCCATCTTCTCCTGGAACTTCCTTCCCCTGGAGTAGATCAAATAGGATGTGATGGAATGTGTGAGGCGAGTAGCCTTGATGGTCTGAGGAGAACTTGGGGGTCTTTAAAAAACCTATTGGAAAATAAAGTGAAGCAGATGAAAATTACTGGAAGATAAAGTGAGGCAGATGAAAATTATTGATGGGGTCTTGAGAAGATTATCCTAAATAAAACTGTGATTTTCATCATTTATTTCAATTTACATTTTGCTTATGTTCTGCTTGGTGGCTGTGTGGCCTCTGTGTCTATTACCCAAGCACATCATAATCACAAAAATTGAAATAAAGTCCACTGGCCAGAGGAGCAGTCTATGCAAAGCACTGACAAGAACCTAGTCCTTACAAGTGTTCATGTGGCTTCAATGTTCTTGGAGCTGATGTGTCATCATTTCTTTTAGTCTGAGAGAAGGACATATGGAACAAAATTGTAAACCCAAACATTAGGAGAGACTGGTCAGAATGTGTGGTTTCAGAACTCTCTAGAGCAATCTGTGATACAGAATTGTCTTTCTATACTATTCAATTATATTTATTTTTAATAATATGATAGTAGTGATTTATTAACATTTTAGGACATCTGAAATGTTTGAAAATATTATAAAATTTAAGTATGAAAATAATTATAATAAGAGCTGATTACTGTCACTCTGAAACAATTCTGTCCAATTTCCCTGAAAAAAAGTGTCTGTAGGCAAGACTATACATTTCTAACATTGTCAGTGGATTTCATGGTATATAATTAAAAGCAAAATGTGGCCATTTAATTCCCCAAACAGCAGTAAAAAGAGTGAACTCTGAAGAATATGTATTTGGGCTATGAATAGTTGATTTTTCTTTTAAATTGGGTTTATAAGACTATTGTTAGTAGTGTCATTTCCTTTTTCACTGCATCCTTGAGAGTGGATGTTTGCAGATGCACTATTACAAGAGCTACTTATTGTAATATCCTTTCTGAGTAAAGGCAGGCAGCCTGTGCTAATTGCTTTACAGAGACACTCTGCAATGTAATATAAAATGTCACTTCAGCCCTGTTCATAAAGACCTGAGTTTCCAAATGTTCAGTGCATTACAATAAGTTTTGGGTTGGGCTAAATTGCACTATTGATTTTTTTTGTAATTAGGTTTTAATGAATTGTATTCAGTGAAGTTTACATTTGTTGAGGGACTTCAAAGATTGGATTGTGATAATTTAATTCACTTTATTTTTTGTGTATGTATCTAACAGTACAGGCTTCCTGAAAATATTTTCTAGGTATCAGTATTTTTGTGTTAGGCTCTTTAAAGTCCAGCATCTACTTTTCTCCAGTATAACATTAGAAAAATATGTAATGTTATAGGAATTTGGTTTGTCCAAGACCTGTTGAAATATTCCACATCTTAGAAATTTATGTTTTCTTGCTGTTTGCTCCCCTGCATCTTTTGGATTAAACTGCTTGACTGAAACTGGTCAATAAGGGTTTTGTTGGGCTTTTGTTCTTTTATGGTAGCTTCTATTTGGAATAATCTTTATCACTGGGCACTGAAAAGCTGTTTTTCCTTGTTAATGCTTAATCAAATAGCATGGCAGCAGATAATCCCTTGTTCTGATTTAGTAACACACACTGTGTTCCAGGAGATTTTCTTATGCTGTTTTATTAAATTATGTGCTTTTGTAAGAGAAACACATGTTCTACAACTAGTCCCAATATACTGATTTAATGATGTTTATATAGCTTTGTTTATTCTTGAAGGGTCAGGGTCTCTGTTGTAATTTTGTATTTAAGATCCATTTCACATTCCTAATGGAAAATCACATCTTTTTTTTTTTTTTTTTTCCTAAAGTAGATAGTTTAAAAGTCCTTAAATGATTAGGGATCAAGAAATTAGAGATTCTGTACCTATGTGTGAGATATTCCTTTCTCTTCCCTATGCTAATTTACTGGATTTCCCCCATTCTGGACAGTGGTCATGAATAACTGTTACTGAGTGTAGTCAGGAGGGTTTTCCTGTGGGTGAGGTGGGGCTGGATGGGTCAGTGATCCCTTCAGGACAGGACAGCACCACCTCTGCTCTGGGCAGCCCTGCTCTTTGTCAGGGGCTGCTCAGCATTTCACTGCTCTTGACTGGGCCTTCTCTCTCTTAATGCAGGCAGAGTTTATCCCAAACACAGATTCATTTTTACAGATTAAACACAGATTAACTTGTCCTTCCAGCTGCACCAGTGTCTCTCTCTGCCTTTTTCAGTAACATTTTTCAGCAGCATTTTTCAGCCATTCCCGTGTCCTCTTTACCAGCAGAGGTGCTGCTCTCAGTCTGCCCAGCCCAGGAGCAGCCTTGCAGTGTTAGGGATAAACCAAAGCTAAAGCATCCCAGAGGGATGTGAAATATTAGCTTGACTTAGCTCCATACCTTTTGGATTGGATATTTGGGGTGTAAAACTGATTTGCAATACAGAGAAATTGATGTACAAGTCCTGGATAGAGGAACCTTCATGATTTCTTTGATGCTGACCTACTCTGTGACATTGAATAAATAAGTCACTGAACCTTGCTGTGCTTTTGTTCTTCCTATATACCTTTATTCTACATTTTATATTCAATCTGCAGTATTTCAATTTGTCGCACCAAAAAAGCAAATATTTCTAAAACAAAATTCCAGGTTTATTCTGTATGGTTTGCACTTGCTTAGGTAAGAATAATTCAAATTAGACTCAAAAACATTCACAATAACTCTAGATTGCTGAACTTTACAGTTTAATTTCAATAAACATGTTCATTTAGAGGATTTTCATCTTTCAAACTAAATATTATACATACCTTCAGTTTCTCCTTAGACTTAGCCATCCCCCTGGTGAATTGATGTTGCTCTCCTTAGATGGGAACCTATTATGTCTTCCACAACTATTTGGGCATAAGAGCCTGAATCAGGCAATTGAAAAAACCACAGAGCTTTTACAACTGTGCCTAAATACTTCTAAATTTCTGCACGGCCATTTCCACATGGAAACCTGCACTTTGCATGTGTGACTGTGCAAACTAAAGCCAACAATTTAGGTTTATCGTGTGAGTGCACCTGCATGTAAGCCTTTATTTTAAAATTTGGTCATGTGCAACTTTGCTTTTTAATTAGGTTTTATTTTTTTTCTATTTGATAAAAATTTGCATTTGCATATATTTGCATATTTTGTATCTATTTTTAGAAAGTGTGACTGTAAATTGAACTTAGAGAATGGTAGGGCACAGTTTGGATATATCCAAGTATGTAATTTATGTAAATAAAAACAAGGATAAGTGTCCCAAAGTGAAACTCAGGTCTGGCTAAAACATGGAAAATTTCTTTGCCTTTGGCTATGGAAGAAATTTCAGATCATAAGAATGTGTTTTTTGTGCTTCCTCACATTTTCCTCTGGAATACCTTTTCTTTAAATTACCACTAATCTTGTTATAAATATCAGAATGTTTAATACTGATGTTAATTTCCTCTCTGGCTATGAAATAGTTTGCCAGTAATATTGGTTGCAATCATGGCATAAGAGGCACTTGTACAAAATAGCAGTAGACTTTTTATTTGTTGAGATATTAGCAGCTGTTTACAAGGAGTGCTGGTAGCAGTGATTTTTGTTCTTTAGAGCATTTTAGTACAATGTTAGTAAAGGTATTTATGAGTCTCTGGGGCAGGACATGGAGACAAAAGCAGACATTTCCAGATGAGCAGCTTCCTTCATCTTTTCTCTTTGAAAAATATATTTTTTCTTTTATAAATTTTCTTTACAAATTCCTCTCCCTGTGACAGCCTCCTTCAATTTAAATCCATGCAGTCTAGCAGGACAATACCAATTAGCTAAAGTAAAGTGAATGAGCTATTTAGGGAAAAAAAATCAGATAAGCAACTCATTCTGCTCAGTTGCTGAATGAATTTCCAAAAAGGCTAACCCTGAGTTTGTATACATATAACTTTTAACCTCCTGAAAACTATAAAAGCCTAGTGTCTTCCAATGAAGTGAAACATGTCAGAATGAAATTGAAGGAAGGATGGAAAGTGATAGGAAAAAAAAGCAACAACAACACAAAAAGAGGAAAACCATAATTTCCCAGTAAATAAAATCTAGATATCATAGAATTAAAAAAGTTTTAAATAAGCAAAGTTTACTTTACCTTATCTGTTCCTACGTCAATACAGAAAAATTCTTTATAGAAAATTTCCAAGTGTTTAATCCATTTTAAAATACCCTGAATGACAGCTTTTCACAAGGACACTTAGAAGTCTAATAACATGGTCAGATACATCTAATTATCAGTATTTCCTTTCCAAATCCAGACTTTGCTCTGTTGCATCCTATTATTCCTACCCCTTGAGCCACATTAAATAGGTTTTTCTCCCTTCCTTGGGGTGTTTGGGCTTAAGACATTTAAGGATACCTATCATTGTTTCCTTAGCCTAGTTAAGAAGAGACAAAACTGCTCCAATAATAGAAGATGCAGAGATGCAGCATTTTTTAACTGCTGGATATAGTTTTCCTACACTGCACTGCCATGCTTTTGAATAGTATGTGGTATTAATTCTCCTTAATTCTCGAATTAAAGTGGATTTTTAAAAAATTGATCTTTTCAATTAACTTGTGTTACAATGGTTGGGTCAGGCTGGGGATTTTCAAAATGTAGAAGTTGGCCTGCTTTGTAGATTAAATATCCTCTTAACTGCTAGGTTATTTCTGCTTGATCCAGTGTCTCCAGGGGACCAGGTCCACCTCATTTCCAAGCAGCAGATACTGAAATGGTTTTCTGTGAGGAGTGCTGCAGTTATTTACAGCACACACATGCTGCTTTGTTGAGGGTATAATGATTTCCTACCATCAGTGATTTTTCTTTTTCTCTTGTTCTACCTTCTAGTTATCAATGTTGCTGTTTGTCTTGGAACTGCAGTTTTCTGTGCAAGAGAGCCTGGTTTAGTCAAGATAAGTGACCAAAACCATACTGGATTGCTAGCATTCTTGAGGTAAGAAGGTTGCTTTTATCTTTGGCACTTGCTGATGCTCTTGTCTGCTTGTGTGTTTGTACTCCATGCTGAATTGTCCTTGAAACCCTCTCCTGTTTGAGGGCAAGTTCTGCAACTGAAGGCAAGCAGCTTCTGCATCACACACACGTGCAGGGATCCCACCTCCTGTCACAGTAAATTGTCATGTGTGAACCAAGAGATTTGCAAAATGACCTTTGCAGGCTGCCCAGAGATCTTGTGGTCTCCTTCCCTGGAGATATTCAAAAGCTAACCAGACACAGTCCTGACTAATGCGCTCTGCAGCACCCTGCCCAAGCAGGGAGGTTGGACCAGAGGAGCTCCAGTGATATATTCCAACCTCATCTATTTTCTGATTCTGTGCTTCAGTAAGAAAGAACCAATCTCCTTTTTGATGACATTATTATTATTGTTATTATAAATGTTTCCTACTTTTAGAGAATAACTTCATATAGTGTTTAGAAAATACAGTCTGAGGCAGTTGTATAAATATTATTGGCATTATATCTGCAAACATAAAGCAATTTAGAAATTACTGCCCCAGCATGGTTTATATTTAATATATTAATTGTATTTGCATACATCAGGCATATACGTGGAGACCTCAAAGTCATTTCTGTCAAATTTCATGAATCTGTGAGTCAGGTAAACATCTGCAGCCAGTACAAAAGGTGTGCTTAGTCAGGTGATTTATCAGAACCAGGATAAAAGTGCTTCTCACAACCCTTCCCTGCTAATTGAGCCAGGACATAAAATAGCATCTGCAAATGTTTGACTCTTGATCCCAAACTAAGGAATCATTGTCAGGCTGTTTGCAGAGCATATCTTAAACGTGAGATGTTAAGAAAAGCAGTATAGCAGACAATTGAATACAACTTTCTTAAATACTAGAGTTAAGCCTGACTGATTCAAGTCCATATTAAATGTTATCATTGTCAAATCCAGCTTTATCCTCAGTAAAACATATATGGTTGTTGCAGAAAATGGTATTATCTGGACAGTAAAAATCACTGTCTGTGCAAGGTTGTCTGCAAAAAACTTCTCTTTTCCCATTGATTGGTTTTTGTCTTGATAAAATTAATGGTGATTGTTAATGATTTTCATAGTTGCTACTATAAGCCAGAGCTAAAGTTATATGAAGATAAGGAAGTTTGTAAAAGTAAATGATTTCAGACATTTTCACCTGCACCTAAGCACATTCCTCCTTTTTAAAAATTATTCTCAATCTCCTTGTGCCCCAACCACTCTTTGCTCTTTGCCAGTTACCACTGTGGGTAGTGCCACAAAGGACTAAAAACCTGTTCTGTGGTTGCAAGAGGCCACAGAGATCTGAGCAGGCAAAACACACTGTACAGTAAGTTTTTCATTTTAATCAAAAGCTGAAATACTCCAACGCTAAAACCTGAACATTTGTGAGGATGAAAGTTTTGCCTAAGCAAATTACATTTCTACTAACAAACAAGTTCTAGAAGCTGCATTTTAACTGTAGGAAAGATTGGTGCAGGCAAATAATTTGAACATTATATTGGGTGAAAGTTGCTTGTGATTTGCTGGATCCATAGACAAACTAGTGTGAACTGCTTGTATAGGCTTGCTGGGCTTCATCCAGTAGACAGTGATCTCTAGACAGTGTATACATAACATAATTAAAACATCCATTTCAGGGATTCCCCAGCAAGTCCCAACAGGCAATATCATTATCACTTGAACTAACTTCACTACTTAATAAGTTTTATGTGATGAGCTCATGATCATGCGGTCATGGTCATGTTTAATTGGCTGAACATCTATAAGCATTTCACATGAAAATGGGCTTGAACTTACTCGTAGAATGTAATTGTGACAAATATTAAACCTGTAATGGTAATCAGGCAGTAAACTAAAGAGAAGGGTTTAAAGAGTCAATTTTTGATGAGAATACAGATGGAGAAAGCGTCTGTTTTTGCAAGTCATATTCCTTATATGTGAATACAACTGCTGTAGCTATTTTCTATTCTAATGAGGTTTCTGAGTTATAAAATATGTTTTTCCTGTTTCATTGATCTGCAGAGATAGTCAGCATCCTCCCTGTCATCTTCTCATTGTCTATCTCCTCTTGTTTATCAAATTTTATAGACTACATTTGTAGAACTTCCTTGCTTCTCTATAAGAGGTTGAAAGAGAAATTCGAATGAATCTGGAGATAAGTGGTCAAGTCATCTAGTTTGTCTTCTTTACACTGACTTTAGTCCATCAATTGAGTTGCTGCTTCCCAGACAAGACGTTCTAATTAGGTACAGAGAACATAATCCAGGAGTAAGGTACTGACCTTCAGTTTTAATGAAGTATTATGGGAGTCTTATCTTAAACACTTCATTTGCCATTGTTATGAAAAACAAATGAACTGGGGCAATAAATGGTTCGTCTGGATCAGCATTTTAGGAAGTTTCTTTTTTGAGAAGGAAAACCACAGAAACACTCTTGAAAAACAGAGAAATTCCCAGAGCATTTTAAAAGTAACTATGTCTAATCAATAGATACTATTTCTTAAAACGGGAAACACTTCTATCTCATTCCAGCTAGATGTGGCTCTAGATGAACTACTGGAGCCATTTGTGTCTTCTTTCCATAAAACCAGTTAAATATTAAATGTTATTAATTTGTCTTAGTTCTGAAAGTGACATTTTCCTCTCCTGTTTCCCATACTATCTGCAAAGGGAAAAGCACTGCCAGTATTAATGAAGGGAAGCCAGTTGATGAAATCTTTTGGGATTTTAGTAGAGCTTTCAATACTGTAGCTCTTACAGTATCCTTCAGGACAGAATATCCTACATTAAGCTGGATAAGGACATTGTGTGAGCACCTGGCACAACAGGTTGTGGTGAATGGGAGCACAAGGCCCAGCACCGCCGGCCGGGCCAGGAGGGATTGTCCCCCTCTGCTCAGAACTGGGGCAGCTTTGGGGGCCACAGGATAGGAAAGACATTGAGCTGTTAGAGAGTGTCCAAAGGAGGCCATGAGGATGGTGATGGGCCCTGAGGAGAAGCTGTGTGAGGGACAGCTGAGGTGCTTGGTCTGTTCAGTCTGGAGGAGACAGGGTGGCACAGCACAGCCGGTCTGTAGCTGGACAACATAAATCTGGCCATACCATAAGCCCAATTTGGCCAGCCCAGCTTGTTCTAGAAAAGACATAGCACAATTCCCTGGGTGAGCAATGATAGGATAGGTTTGAACTCAGGGACCCCAGGCAATCATGTTCAATCTGGAATGCAGACATCACTAGCTAAGAAGCTGGGTGTCCAGACCCCTGCCAATCAGCTGTCCAAGCCCAGGAAATTTGAACCTCCTGTATAAGAGGGTTCTGAACAATAAAGCAGATTGTCTCATGATTATCTCTAACTCAAGTTGTGATTCTGTCTCCAACCTACAACCACACATAACATGAGGGAACAGGAGGGGCAGGCACTAATCTCCGCTCTATGTGAGCAGTGACAGGAACCCAGGGAATGGCATGAAACTGCCTCAGGAAGGTTTAGGTTGGATGTCAGGTAAAGGTTCCTCAGCAGGAGGAGGGTGGTTGGGCACTGATCTGGCTCCCCAGGGCAGTGGGCACAGCAGCAGCCTGACAGAGCTGGACATTGCAGAGTTTGGACAATGCTCTCAGACATGGGGGGATTGCTGGGGTGTCCTGTGAGGGAACAGGAGTTGAACTTCAAAGATCTTTGTGGGTCCCTTCCAACTTGGGATATGCTATGAATATCTATGTAGTCTGTGAGATTCTGTGACTAAATACAGGATATCTTAGTTATATATATACTGGAATTTATGCTTATATTTTTTAGAGAAATCTAAATCTAGCAAATGAGAAACTGACTTTTTTTTTGTGTGTAAAAAAATCTCTACCTTCCTTCTTCTGACTTTGTGTGTTGTTTGTTTTAAATTGCTGCTTGGAGAAGCTCTGTTTTAAATCTCCAAAATTTGCTCAAAGGAAAAAAAAAATGCAAGTTCAGACCTTCACTGAAATCAGTGTGTGTGACCTTTGGCTTTACCTGAAGCTCATTAAATACTTACTTTGGGGGTGCATTGGTTTATTGTATCCCAAATAAAGATGTTATTATATGTCAGAGAAATTGCTCTCTAGAATTGCCCATTTCTTTCCATTGCCTGTAGAGCAATTTCAGGCAACTACCTGGATACAGATGTCAGATGTGTGCAGATCCAGACGCTTAGCAGACAAGTGGAAATCCCCCTTTTATGCTACTCTTCCCATGTTTATCTCTTGACTTCAAGGACTGAGCTCTAATGTTTTATCCTCAATTAATGCATGAAGGAAAACATGATTTTCATTTTCTTTTCACTTCTATTTTAAGGAAATGATGGTTTTGAGGGAAATCTAGAGTTAGTTTGTTAGTGCTCAATTACATATTATTTAGACGTGGGTAAATATTAGGATTTCAGACTTCAGCACAAGAATAATAGATTTTTCTTTCTTTAAACAAAATAGCCTCTTTGCTTTACTGCCAAGCATTGACTCTTTCAGTCTGTTCAAGCCTAGAAGGCTGAAAACAAGGAGACAGATGTGATTCACATAGGGCTCACCAGCATGGTGCTTCAGTGTTCTGGCTTGTTGGAAAGCTTCCAGGGGATTTAGGAAACGAACATACTGAAGAAATGCAAACCATTATTTTGCCAATTAGATGGAAAGATGTGTTTTTTCAACATGATTCAAATTCGCTTTGTTAATTTGTTTTCATCAAAATTTCCCCACACAGAACAAAATATTTAGTTAATCTGCTATCTGTATACATGTTATAGTTAAATTGGTTATGTATAAATCCAAAGAATTTTAGAATACTCTGTTTATTAAGGGGCTTATGTGTCTCCTAGGTGATTGTAGGAACAAAGTGGCAGTATATTGCATCTCAACAAGTTAAATCCTTTATTACTTTAGCAATGTAGTTGTTGGAGTCTACATTGCATTTTGTACAGGGAGTTCATTTGACTATTTTAAACCTGTAAATCCTAATCACAAGACTATGTATTATAGGTTCTTCTTTTCTGGAACATGATTACTAACATATTGGCTTTGTGGGGTGGTGAAAAGGACAGTAGGAAAATATTCTTCAGTGATGCTGTTCTCCTTGCCTGGTGTCCCAAGGAGCTGGTGTCACCGAAACACAGACCAACGTTAAAAAGTGTAGTTAAGTCATCTTGGTTGATGTAAGATTAAGATGTATTAAAGTTTTCTCAATCTTTAGATGAATCTACTACAGATGCAAAAAAATTCAGATCAAAATCAGGAGTGGTTTTACAGGGAGGACCTTCCAGGCTTTCCACATAATAATAAAATATGATACAAAGCAGCATGGTGTCAATAAATCTACAGGATAAAGGTCAGGTTTACATTGATGGACAGAGCCAGCAAATACATTTGTTCCTGCAATGTCTGTGTTTTAAATGCCACCCTCTGATGAACCTAGTGCAGAAATACACTTCTGGGTTTGATGAGATGTCAGCTTTGTTCAGTGCTGATCAAATAAGATGAATGAAAGTGAAGCAAGAGCAAAAATATTACTTCTGTCATTTATTTTTTATGCATTACAGGAAGTGGGTCAGTCAGTGAGATTTCTCTTAAACAAATAGCAATCACTGCACAATATCACCCATTGATCTATTCCACAGCAGGCAATGGCCTTTTTGTCAGAAAGGACACACAATTCAAATACCACAGAAGACATAGAAATGCCCATGACATGTTTAAAAAGTGTCTTCCCCTCCTTTTACTTGCCAAGCCATTCTCCACAAATCAATCTTGGCTGTAGAGGCAGGGCATCACAAAAATTTTCCACATCTATGGATATGCTTTAAAAAAAAGTGTAATGTAAATATTGTCTAAGGTAAAGGAAATCACCATTTAGAAAAAAAAAAAAAATAAAAAAAAAATTCTATGGTACATACATTAAAAAAAAAGACCCTGGCAAATTGCAATTGCATGATCCCATTTTGTGTAACTGTAGCGATTTGAAGGCCCAATACTTAGTATGAGTGAGGTATCCTATCCTTATTTCAACTTCAGAAAATGTTATCAGATATGAGAGTCTATATATCCCATAGGACTGTAAATATTTGTTCAAAAAGAATAATTTGTGGATAGACTGTTTTGAAAATGGAATACTTCCCTTTGCACTTAATTTGCTTGTGAAATTATTAAAAATAATTTAAGTGCAATATCTGGCTTTGAATGACTCCAAGCAACTTTAATGTGCCTGAAATGAGGCAACTAAATTCCAATATCACCATCTAAATAAATAAATTACTTGAGTTCCTAAGAATTTATAACCTGCATGGAGGTAAATATTATTTCCAGTTTATCATCTTTGTGCCAGCACCGCTGAAAGGCAATACAAGAAATTCTCTAATAGTATTTTACAGACAGATGTGGAAGGTCTCCTTTAGAGGAGTTATTTATTCCAATAACTGAATTATTACACTTTTCTTGACAAGTTGCCTTGGTTGACTATAAAATTCATAGATTATATCTTCTTCTGAAGATGTATATTTTAATGCTGTTACACCCATAAGCAGAATTGTTTTGATTTGATTTTAAAGACCTTTGTCTGCTTCTTTGGTATAATATTTTATGGGGGGTAAATAATAAAACCTGTAAAGCATAATGACTGTCTGAAATAACATTCCTCTACTAATGAACTGAAATGTGTGCAAAATACTGAGAGCTTCTCACATCCAACTGAAATCTGGGTTTACAGATAGCCTGCAATCTTTATTTGATCATTTTTCTTTTTAGAGGAAAAAAAAACTCTCACTTTCCTCTTCAAAAGAGGGGAGGAGGATAACAGCACTAAAGAAAGGAAAAGGGGGTTATAGAATCAAGTTAAAATGAGGAGAAAGAATCCTACATTTATGTGGCTGATTTCTTCCTGCTCTGTCCACTTGTTGGAGTATATACAGATATTTAACTATTTACCATTCAATATAAAAAGACTGCAGTCCTTAACCATGGTAACCATTCTGTCACTTGCTATTTAATATACCTGCCTTATCCTTGCAATTTCCAGCAAGGCAATAAAAAGCATATGTTCATGTCTTCAAAAGTGTGATTATACTGTATAAGGCTTTCAGGAAAAAAAAATCCAGATATAATACATTTTACATTCTCAGTAGTTCCACAGCTTTTCAGAATATTTTTAAAATTTGAGGCAGCCATAACAAGAGAAAGTCTGAGAATGACTCTCATTGTGGTAAATCTTGAGCCCATGAGAGTGACTTTTTTTACTCTTTCTCTCCACTGTAAGAACAAAATATAATTTTTATATAAATATATTAAATAATATTGGTATTTGAGGATTTTTGTTGTCTTTTCCATTATGATTCTTTATATAGTACTTAAGTATTTTTACTTAAGTGATATACTGTTATGAAATGGAATTGTTAATGAGTATAAATTCATAACATTTCAGGCAGTGGTACAAAATACATATTACTATTCACACTTGCATTAAATAATGAGATAATACAAAAGTAAAACAAAACCAAGGCTTTTAAAGACTGGATAGAGATCTCCAAGACACATACCAGATAGTCTAATGTGAAATCCTTCCTGTGGAAGGAGGATAGCTACATTTCCCTCACTAAGTCCCTGTTTTTTATCTCTCAGATCTGTGAAAATTGTTGCTCTCACTAAAGCACCTTCCTTAGCATCATTACCATCTGTAATTGACCTTTTAACAGTGAGGGGGAATAGAAGGGGTGTGTTAAGGGAACTTTGTATATCCACAAGTGAGACTTTTGGCTGTGTCCTCTTTTACCTTTGCACAGACAGGGCTGAGAATGTTGCAGTAACAATGAACTTGGTGACTTTGGGATATATTAACAGTTTTCAGCATTTTGAAGACAGCCAACATTTGATAAGCATGCAGTGGGCTATCCCATGGATTTCTTCTTACAGTAGCAAATAATTTAGCTCACCTTTGCTGACCAAGCAGTTGTTTTTATATATGGTTTCCAGTAGTACCTTATAAATGACTTTAATTTACAGTGCATTACATGTCTATGTCTCTAAATCCCCATGCAATAATTTGTATTCTTTCCCTTGATAGTTTAATTGTTTGTAATTTTTTTAATGGTAGCTTCATGATAATCCAATCCAACAACTTTTTTCCATTGCTTTTAAGTAATAAATTTTTAGGCTTTTTTCATTCCAATTATCATAGGTACTTATTTTAGAACTTTTTTTAATATGTGTAACACAAACAGTATTATTCTTACCCTTCCTTGGGGAAAAAATGCACCACAAAAATGTATTTCTTTACATTAATATAAAATAGAACATCTAATTAGATTTGCTAGGGTAGCTGACAAATGATCTGTATGTACTATAAATGGGGCACATATATCACAGCTGCTTGCACTTTAGTTGGAGCTTTATGGTGTCTTTAATACCACATAAACACCTGTGTAAAAAAGGGTTTAGTTCAAAATAACAGAGCTTCATCTTACTCAAATATCTACATGGGTCTTTAGCATTCAAAGCTCTGCAATACTTTCTCTGGATTTTAGATTCATGAGAGAAAATTTGTGTAAAGAAAACTTTCTGGAAAAACCCAAAAGAAACACATCTAAATAAATCTGCCCTAATGTCCCTCCAGTTTGTTCCTGATGGATCACTAAGCATGTGAATCAGGATCTGAACCTTCCTTGCCTGTCAATGGGATGGCAAAAATAACTTTAGGGAGACAGTCTTGGTGGTTTGTGGGACAGTGAGGTTTGCATTTGGATACTGGTATTTCCTACTTGTTAATTGAAAGAGGTGCATTGAAGTGGAAAGTTAGAAAAGGATTAAAAACTCTATGATGGTCAGAAGAAACTTTCTCTTCACAATGTCATTACAGAACTCATAGTAAAGCATTTCATATATATTTATAATATAATAAAATATATTTGAAGGATAAGTCAATCCTGCTGATTTGTTAATAGAATTATTTGCATTTAATTCTCTACACCTGACTCTAATGTCATTTCCTATTGCTTCAAAGATGAAAAAATACATGTAATAGTTGCTTTGCCCTCACTACTTGATGAAAAGTTGTTTGTTTTTTTTAAATTAGAATATTCACTAACACATACTAAATGCTGTCTAGCTGTTAGTGTGACAGGGAATTTTTGAAAAATCTGCTTTGTTTGAGAAGAATTATAAAAATTCTGTATGTATGTATCCAACTGCAGGCCAACTTTGTTATAGTCTTTTAAGCCTTGTGCAATGAATCTACTGCTTTGCACAGTTGCTAAATACCAGATATATTAAGTTCATGCCGCATCTTAAATCTTCTATTAAAATCTTCACAAAGCTGTAAAATGAAATTAATGAAACAAATTAATGGGCATAATTCAGTCCATTAAATTTGCCCTTTTACCCTGTGTAAATAGGAGTTTGCCAATTTTTATGGCAGTAGTTTCTAAACCTTTATGGGTGGATGTAACCTCTTTGTAATAGTTGACATTTTATGTATTCAAATGTCTTGCCCTTCTTTCTTTTATTGCTGTAGTGACTTTTTCCCATGTTCAAGTTATCATTGGAATATGAAACTTCTTTCTGAATTACCTTACTATCTTCAAAGCTTGTAATACTGAGTGCAGAAAGTTCTTCTTTTATCAGTGCAAGCAGAAATGGAGCAGAAGTTCATCAGCACACTAAAGTTAAGAGCACGTGAGCAGGCATCCTAATAAACATTGAAGGTTTAAATGGGGGAGACAGATTTTGTAGCATGTTCATAGTCCCTTAGAGCCAGGTTTTGTTCCATTTTTTCCCTCCCAAAGCAAAGCCTGGCATCCAGAAATTTCTTTAAGGCCTTTCAGTTCTCTAAATAGTTAGCAGTTTTCCCACGTTTAGATTCAGATTTTAGGATGTGCAAAAGGTAGGCCTGTTATGATCACCAGTAAAGTGGCAAATTCTGTGACCTTGGCTTTTGTATATTTCAGATAGTAAAAAATTCAAAAGTAATTATGAGAAAATTTGATTTATCATTTATAGTTCCTACATGCCCAGTCATCATAAATAAGCAGGGAGAGGAAAGACAAATATGCAGAAGGTCAATTAAAACAGCACTGTGTCAGTTAGAATAAAATAAGATCATAAAGAACTCTATTAAAAATAAATTTTTGGAAAGAAGTGTTTCCTAAATATCTGGTAATATAATTTTCTGATTTATTCGCCTCTATTCTTTTTGTGTCCCAGGTCTTAGGTAACATTTCCTTATGTGCTGTTTAATTTATTCCTGCTTTCTAAAAAACTGTTTTGATTCTGAATAAATGGATGTAAGTCATGGGTGATAATTGAAAACTGACAAGAAGTTGGACATTTTACCAGTCAGCTACTCTCACCTTGGTTTTGGATGGCTTTACTCATTATGCTTTGAAAAAGGACTCAGTATCTTACTGGCATAGAAATGTTCATTGAGACAGTTTTTCCACATTCCTACTGCTTTTTGCATTCCTCACATAAGTACAGATGCACCTAGGCATATATGCCTGCAGGATTGGTTCTTGCTGAGATATAATAAAAAAAAGGAAAATTTCTGTTCAGGTAGGATTTATCTTTTCTCTAGTGATGTCACATCATTTTAAACTAGGTTAGTGACCATGGGAATAGGAAAGGAAAGTTCAGTTTGTGTCTGTTTTCTCTTCTGAGTCTACTGAAAGTGCTCTCTTAGCAATGTGGGTATTCTCTCTGGTCAGTTCATCAGAAGTAGCTGAGTCAGATATAATAAAATAACTAACCCACATGCACTTGCTAAAAGCTCAGGCACATCATACTTATTGCTTAATTTCTTTAATAGCTACAGGTTTATTGTAGCAATAAAATATGCTGTAGCTGTTGCATGTCAATTCAAAAACACTGTTCCTTCTTTGTAAAGAGGCTGTTCAAGATTATCAAAGTACCACTCAAGAAATTAGATGACTCTGTGTTAGGGAAAAGACTGAGAGTTTCCATCTAGAGCTGCAGAATTTATACTGGAGAAATTTGTGGATCAGAGAGCTGAATGTATGTATCTACATTTTAATTGAAAGTTAAGAAGTTAGAGTCCTGACTCCACTGAAATTTCACTGAATTACTGTTGGAACAGATACAGCTGATGTCAATAGTCATTTTCAAACTCTGCTGAATCTGAAGGAGGGCAAGAGATTAGTGTGAAGTGAGGAGTTACAAACATAGCCCTCATGGGCATAGCTGAGAATGTTTATGCTGATGAAGGAGTGGATCACAAAAGAAAATGGTTCTCAAAGTGTTTGTGATTACCTAGGACAGAAATGGAGCCCAAAGATGTTAAATCAAAAAATTTGAAAGTGGTCATACAGAATCAAGAGAGCAAGTCAGAGTAGAAGATGGCATCAGAGAGAGTAGTCACTCAGGAGAGATGTCTGGGAAGGATCTTATTGATGGGAGATTTTGCACTGCCAACTAAGGTTATTAAATCAGAAACTAGAGAAATCCTGAGAGAAGAAACACATCTGATTGATGTGAATAAAAATATTTGAAGGAAATAAAATGTTGAATAATATTGATTTTGCAGGGGAAATAAACCATATCCATGAAAAGCTGAAGTAACATCTCCCACCAAAGGGGTCAAAAATACAGGTTTCAAAAGGGAATTATATGCTAAAATAATTTAAAATTTATAAGGGTCCAGGGAAGAAAACCGGACAGTGACCTTCCAGTTGGATGAGACGGACACAGAACAAAGTAAAGCTGGCTGAGAAGACTGCAGGAACTACCCAACCATTTCTGTAGTGTTGTATGTCAGCTTGTTAAAAACTGGCAAGCATTTAAAAAACAGTCAATAGAGAGGGTAAGGCACGAAAGCCTCATAAATGGGTATGACTGGGATTTATAACTGAGAATATGAGTGACTCTTGCTGCTCTCAGAGGTGCTGTGGTGAGAAAGATTGAGTATGAATACATAAAGAAGATGTTGAAGATGAAACCAATACCAGAAAAAGACGTTAAAGGGTAGTTTAATTATCACAATCAGAAACCATTAATAGATTTTCAGGAGTAATGCTTGAGTGATTTGTTTAATAGATGAGTGGTGGTTTGGAAAATATTTTAAGATTAAAATTCTCAGAATTATTTGGTTTTCCTTAACATTAATAATCCATCTGTAAAATAGCTACTTCTCTTTCAATAGTGCTTAAGTAATTTCTCCTTTAAGTCCTTTGTTAGCCCTGCCCAAACACCACTTTAATCTCATTTCTTGCCCTAAATCTCACTTCATCTTTTCCCTCATTTTCTTCCCACAACTGCACGATTCTGTACCCTTCTTTCCACACTCCTATTTCCTGCTAAGTCTGCAGCATTTTAATTTCATCAAGCCCTTGATCTTCCCAACCCACTGCTGTCCTCTGTTTCCTTGGGACTCACTGGGCAACCCCAATGAGAAATGGGAATGGAAGGTAAAGGTCTCAGGGCTGCAGCTGTGCTTTGAGTGGTGTGGTTCTGCTCCTACATGGATGAGTTTCTCTTAAGGGCTCTCTCACAGGAAAGTCTAATAGGTTGAAAGGCAGTGTTCCCCAGTAAGTTTGTTGTGCTGGGTTCAGTGCTGAGATGGTGCCCTAGAGAACACTACAGCCACCCCAGATACCAATACTTGCCTGTCTGGTACCTTCCACAAATCTGTGCCGTGTTTCTGCTCAAAATGCTGAATTTTCCACAGCATATTTGGCCAGCAAATGCTTGTTTTTTGAGATTTTTCCAAAGCCTGCATTTTGAGCTGCGCTGGAATCAGCTGAACATATGTTCCCCAGCTGAAACTCCATGGCAGGGCCATGTGGGACTGTGCAGGAGGGAACAGGCAGAGCTTGTGGCAGAGCTCGTTCCAAGTGAGGGCAGGGAAGGGTCTGAGCTCAGGTCCTGCCCAGGAACCACATCCTGGGAGGTGCAGAGCAGCTCCCTGGCACTCTCAGCTTTTACTTTGCTGTGTAGGTTCATGTCTACCCTGAGTGTGCCCAGCAACCCACTCTGTTCTGGCAGTCCTGACACACAGGTGGCCCTTTCCTTGTACATTGGAATGGAGACCTTCCAGTTCTGCAACACGGAGCTGTGGAATTACCAGAACAGTCTGAGCCTCCAGCTGGCACTGGAGAGACACTGTCCCATTAAGGGAAGAGCAAGGATCACTCTCCATGCTTTACTCTGATCCCTTTTGTTTGATAGAATTTTAAAATTACATGTGCTTCTTCTCTAATTTTCCCAGTTGCTCATATCACATATTTGATGAGCTTTTGAATGTATTCTGTGATTACAGCTCCTTTCTATCTGAAATACGCTCTATTTCTTTAATTCTTTATTTTATGAAAACTGCTAATAATATATATTTTCTGTTTACTAATAATACTAATCCTGGCCACAGAGAGACCACAAAGAAAATTACAAAAAGCAGCAAAATGGGAATTTATGCTATGAATGTGTCATCTGCTATAATTTAGGAGATACTACACAAGCACCAAGAAGCTTCAGCCATTTTAAACCTGGACTTTACAAAAACTTCTCTTGTTAAAGTTTTGAATTTTTAGGATTTGTTGTTGTTTTAATTTTTTTTTTTTTTTTTGGGGGGGTTTTTTTGACAATGGAACTGGAATATCATAAAGAATAATTTCCTACAAGATTTTAGTCCCAGTCTAAAAAATTGAGTATTTTAAAATGTATCTTTTAAATTCAATGGGCTTTCTGATTCTGTCCTCTCTTTTTAGGCACATTTTACTTGACTTTCACTCATAACTCACATTTCCTTCTACTTCTTTGTAGAGGATCTGCATAAAAACTTGTCTTAACCAGACTCTGAAGCCCTGTGCCCATAAATACTGAGAACTTTTTAGGAGGCTAGTTCCTTCATTTCTCCCATGTCATAATTGCTTTGCTCATTAAGAGATTGCTGCATTAAATTTATATTTGTATTTTTTCACATCTTATATTTGAAAACATGAATGTATAATGTCTCCCTGGAACTCTGCACCATTATGATGAAAGATACAAGTGGAGTCTAAGACAGACATGTTTAATTAGTGAGAAAACTTGACATTTTCAGTGTTTAGATTAGACAGGGAAAAAGCCAAGAGCAAAGAAGTGGTTTGGAGTGATTTTTTTTTAGTTTGCTGACAGAAAATAATTGTTTTAACACAAATCAAAATGAAACTTTTCAACTTTCGTAGTGTATCAAAGGCCATTGGAATTAAGATTTAATGCTTAATCACAAATCTAAATATTCCAATTCCTACCTAAGTAGGAGGAAATACTATATCATTTTTGAGTGATAACCACTCAAATTCTGTAAGTGGCAATTGAAGAACTATGTCTTCAATAATAAAAATATTGCTTGGCAGATCATTAGAGTGGGTGGTTGAGTTTTGGGTTCAACTGCTGGGGTAATTTTTTTCTCAACTAGCAATGGAATTTTCAGTGTTCGGAAGTCAGTTATTCTTTGATGAGGAATGAGTGATTCAGTAGAAAGAAGCAGGAATAGTTCAATTTCACACAGCCTTCTAATTCAGGGTTAGAGGATGAAACAGAAGAACCTACAGAATCTGAGAGCTAGGGCCCTTAGGATTTAGCTAGGGCCAACTTTCTCATCTGTGAAGTTGTGTTTTTCATTATATCTGACATTTTTTGAGGGTGAGTTTTGTTACAGATTATTAGCCTATGGCACTGGGCTGGGAAGATGAGACTTCACTGAGATACAGAACACATAAAAAAAGAGTGAACAATTGAAATTACAGGGTTATTGTTATCTTGTTGTCAAGGTAGCTTGAGGTAGGTTTTGCACTGAGAGGAATTCAGCTTGCTTTTATGTGTGATACTATGAAATGAATTCAGTGCCCAGTATGCCCCAACACTAATTATAAAACTTTCTAAAAACAAGGAATAAACCAAATCCAACTCTTTCCAGATTTCTTTTACTGTTTAACTCTTCTCATGCATCTCTGAAACTACTGTATTGATTTACACAATTGAGGGCTTTAAATGTGATTGATTACCTGTATCCTCTTCTGTCCTGGGTTATGTATATTCATGGAAGGAACAGAAAAAATAACTTTGCATGAGAGTTTACCTCAGGGATGTATTTAGGATATTTAGGAGTAAATCCTGGATTCACTGCCATTAGCTTAGAAGGGAATAAGCCCATGTCAGCAAGGAACTAATAACTTTCTGAGTAGCTGCTGTGCAGCTAATCAGGTAAGAAACATATCACAGTCATCAAATATTATCAGCTTATTAAATAAAGGGGAAGAAAGGAAATTTCTAGGGGAATTTAGGGAGAACCTTCTGAGAAGCCTGGGGACATCTTTGTTCAGCCTTCCTTGGTATGTGCAGGGAATTAAGCCAGTGAGAAGATGCTCTCTGGAGAACATCTAAAGTCAACAGACAGAAATTACCAAAACTGGCAAATAATGCTGGGGAAAAAATTAGAATGTAGTCCAACTTGTATATATTCAAGGTGCTGGGTTTAGGCAGGATGACAAGATGGGAGCAAATGGCTGAGTAGAAGTTTGCATTTTTAAAAGGTCTTTAAAAAAAAAGGAAGACAATCTAAGTTCCTTGTCAATGACAATTGAACAAGCAGTTTTGGATTGAATCTGAAATAAGAAAAATTAAGATTAGTTAGCAGGAAAAAACTTTTAAAGGTAATGGTAGCAATGCATTGGAATAGATTGCCTGGAGAGATTTTGAAATCCTTGTAATTGGAAGTTTTTAAAGAGATAGTCTAGACAAGTATCTGTCAAGATTAATATGTTTGATCTTGCCTTGGAACAGAGGATGGATGAAATGACCTCTTGAGGTCCCTTCCAGCAGTTATGAATCTATAAAATAATGTTTTAGCTCCCAGGGGAGAAAATAACTATCCAAGCACAGAGAATCTGCTACAAATGACCTTTGATATTTTTATTGACAAAAATTCAGAAGTGATCTCAGTATATAGCCAGTAATGAAATTAAATTATTCAAACTAAAGCTCTAGTTTCTTCAATCAGTATCTATATGAACATTTCTAGGTTAAATCTGTATCCCCTGTCACTTAAGTCTTCTTGTAGGAAATAAAATTTGGATTCTGTTTGCAGAGTGAAGATCTTAATTTGAAAAGTTAAATAACATTTGTTGTCCCACTGCTGTGGAAATTCTCCTCTTCTCTCCAAGGCAAGGTTGTCAAGAAAGTGCACTGATAAACTTGACTCAGCCTGGAAAGTGGCCCTGTGCAGATCATATGGCTTATTAGTGAAAAGATCAGTGTCCTCACTTCCTGTCTTCAGAGACAGCTGGAATTTAACTTTATAAAGAGATTTCTTACAAGGCTCTGCACACTGAGAAAGCTAATTTCTTTCTGAAATTCTCTAGACCAATGGCTTTCAACTTTTTTCAGTTTTAAAACTGTCTTGGAAGTCACTAACTATAGAATAGTGATGGTAAGGTTGTAAATCAAGAGTCTGGTGGCAAGACATCTGCAGCAATAATGGGAAGAAACTCCAGCCTGAGCTCACAGATACCTGCAGCCACAGACCAAAGCCCCCTCCTGCACATCTGCAGTGTGACTGGGGCAAAACTGTCTGTAACTCAGCAGAGGAAAAGAGCAAGGTCTTCTGGCAACAGCCTTAAAGACACCTTTTATTTACCTTCTTCCATGGGAAATATTATTTAAATGGAAGGGAAAATAATAAAAGTTAAGAGTTTCTATAGAAGAACAGGGTGTTTCAAATGGGAAGAGCCCCCTGATGATCTCTAGTTCAGCCTCCTCCTCAAAGCAGAGTTAACCCTGACAGAGCAGCTTTCCAGGCCTTTATCCACAGGTGTCTCCAGAATTTCCAGGGACAGGAGATTGCACAGCCCCTCTGGGCCAGCTCTTCCACCCTTGACTTTGCTCTTGTTTTTGTGGGTCTTTGCCATCTTTAGACACCCTTTGGCCTTTCAAGGTGAAGGAAGATTTTTTTTTTCCCCAGCAATTACAGTGTCTGTGGGACACCAGCAAGAGCAGTTCTCAGTGTACTTTGGAATTATTAATCTTTGTTAAAGCATAATGTTTAGGTGCCTTTGGGTATTTGAGAACCTTTGGTGAAAACTATATTTATATTAATTGAGATGTTTCTCACACAAATAAAGATATTTTACTCTTGCATAAAAAAACCAAAAAAAGTTCCTTTTTACATGTGAAATATTCAAAAGTGAAAAAATATTAGCTCAAGGACTAATTTAATAAGAAGATGCAAGTACAGTTATCTCTTACTGTGAATTAAAGAACATTGAGATTATAAAAAAAATTTGATCTACTATGTCGAAAAAAGCCTTATATTTTCATTCCATTGAAAAAACTTGTGTAATTGATTTCATTGCTTTCAACTAAGTTCATTCTGGAAATACAATTAGGCATAAGAATGCAGAAAAAATATTAGCTTATTTTGTATCATCAAAATAGAAAATAACAAATAATTGAGTACACTCCCCATACATGTGAAAAGCTTTTTCTAAATAACTAAATTAATTCATCTTTACCAGGAAGCAACAGAGATAAATAGTTCTTCTATCTTCAAAGAAGACAACTTTTCAATAACTAATATTCTTGAAAGAAAATTGATTATAATTCATTTTCAAATAGTATAATATAATTTGAGGATATTCCTTTTTCTGAGTAATTTGCATAAATATTAAATTAAAGCAAATTAATAACAAAATCTCTCTTAAATTCTGATCCAGTGTTCTTATCAGTCAGTAGTTTAAATGAAGATGCAATGAACAAACACATGCAAATTATACACAAACAGCAAAACAGTTACAGAATGGGAAAGGGAGGGAAGTGGAGCAGGCTGCAGGAACTGCAGTGCAAGTGCAAGATAATGCCAGGTGCTCAAATCTCTTAATATCATTGTTACAACTGCATGGTAACACAGAAAAACACAAAACACACACAAAAGGAGATTTGCTGTTTAAGAATCAAGCCTGAAGAATTGCAGGACATTACAGTTCACCTGGTGGGGCTGGGGACGAACTCTGCATTTGTCCAAGGCTCAAGATCTCTCACTGAAGGTGATTAAGGCTTTTAATAGCAGGCAGAAAGGGCCTGATGAGTGAACTTCTCTGAATTTCTCACTTTGTTTTATAAATATTTTCAGGTTTGGAAGAATTTTTCCAATGTTTTTGTAAATTACTTGATTGAACTCCTAATAACAGTGGGAGACGTGTCCTGTTTGCTGCCAACTCAGCACTGACAGTGTGTTCACTGCTACACAAATGGTAAAGGACTTTTGTCCTTATTTATTCATTGGCAACAGTTTGAAGCAAAACTGTAACCCCCCCTTGGGACACTTGACAGGGTTTTTCCATCACATAAAACATGCTCTGAAAGCAGCAAAATGTTTGCTTGCCAGCTGAAACAGATGTAATATGCTGCTCTCAATTTGTTTTGCCCTAATTCTTAAACCATGTAAAATTTGTTACCTTTGATAGCACTCTCAGCTAGCTTTTTAAGAATGTCTTAGAATAGGGCTTAATATGTTCATTTTCCCTGTGCTACTACTTCAGTTTATATCCTTTCTAATACATATGAGCTTTTAAATTATTTATGATGGGCAATGTTGCTTAGAAGAATATGAATCAAAATGGTAGATTTTGATAAATAAAAATGATCATTTTTCTATCTCTTAGGAATCACATGAATGTGTCTTGTCTTGCCTATTTTGACAGAGAGGAGAGAAAGGGAGGTTAAATTACTTTCCTACAGAGATCAGTGAGACTGTTGAGGTGCACTCACATACGTCATTAACTTTCTCACAACAAAATAAGGCATTTGGAAGAATATTCAGTGCCCTTAAAATTAAATCTCCTTTGATCTGGGCTCTAGTAATAACTTGCACAATAATACCAAGTAGAAGAGGAGAAGCTGCTAGAATTCTCTCAATTTATGCTTATATTTTCCTCTCTGTTATTTTTGTCCATGTCCTCAGGCTGAGTGGGAGAAAATGGCTAGTTTTCAGAAGCTCTGAGGGCTTTTTCCATTTGATAAACAGACAAATCAATGGGGCATCAGTCTTACATCTTGTAGTCTTTGGCTTTATACAATAACAGGTTTTAATTTCTCTCTAAGTAACTTTTGGGATAAACAAATGTGTATGTGTCCCCACTTTTTTTTTTTCCCTTCTGCTTCTCTAAAATTCTGGAACTGGGGAGATTTATTTGTAGAATATAATAGTATAAATAAGTACCAAATATAATGGTATCAATGAGTATCAAGCAGCATTAGGAGGCTACAGTTGAATGAGGCTGCAGATTAGGATTGCAAAATAAACAACTGATTTCATAATTAACACAAACAGTCCCCACTGGAACAAGGAGTCTCTATTTCTTCTCTTTGCCTTGAAGTGGACTGTTGCTCCAGTCATTCATGATAGACAAAAGAATGCCAAAACACCCCTCATTCAGGACCTCTGTTCATCTGACAGAAGCTGACATATGTAGGGTTAGGATTTCCTCCTCTGTGACATTTCTAGGCATGTAGGACACAAGAGATAAGCACGAGCTAAGACAGCTTTTGCAATCAAACCCCGTAGCTTGATGAATGCATGGCATTTGGGTCTATTGATCAGTGACACAAGAACAAGGAGAAAAGGCAGTAAGATACATTGTTGTCAAAGCTATTCAGAGGTTTCAATTTTCCTTCTAATAGCGCTATTTAAGCAGAAAATTTATACAATGAAATGGAGAAAATGCTTGTAAAGGAATAGCTTTTTAAAAAGAAAATTTTAAGAAATTATGCTCTTGGGTTGCTCTAAGAAAAATGTTTTAAAGACTTTTAAAATGCCAACAACCCAAAATGTCAGTATTCAGCTAGGCTGAAGAAAAAGTCTCTTTTGACAGCACTTCATATTTTGCTACCTGCTCATAGGAACATAAGAATACTAGTTAGCTGGGGTAAATATTTCAGTCATTTGCCATAAATTCTGAAATGTAGTTTGCAAAGTTAACCTATAGCTGCTGACCCCTCAGTGTTAATTAGTGTACACTGAGATTTACATCTGGAGTAGTTATTCTTTGTCACTTATTGTTATACACATAGTAGGTGGTTTTCCTCTTAAAAATTATTACCCTGTAGCACTTAGTTACAGTATAATTTCTATTTATGCTGCTAAGTATGTCTGCTTCCTGGCAGAAATATCTTTAGGTGTTTAAGTTGCATGATTATTATTTTCTTGTCATTCTCAGGCAAAACCTAGGAAATGAGAGAGAGGAACAAAATGCAGGACATTTTATGTGTTTTTTTTAATACCTCCCTGCTTTTTTGCTGACATAGATGAGATCAACCAAACTGAATAAAACATCTTTCAGTAGCATAGAGCACTGATATTTTCTCCTCTATTTATCAAAGTTGAAACCTATTATGCACCTTTGTGTGCAACAAGTAATGTTTATTATAGAACAGTTATGTATCATAGTAGCACTTCATATTAATGGATATTCACCTGCTGTACCTTAGACCTACATAGGTGTGACAATATATTTATAACTGTTTAAATGTTCACAATTTGGGATTTTCTTTTCTCTCTGTCAGTAACACCTGTAATTAACTAAGAGAGGTTATAACTTTGGGAGGATAAGTGTTCTAAGGTTTGCATCAAACACAGTAATGAATCTTGGTATTGAAATATTTCTTGGAGAAGATCAGACTTTTGTGTAGTTTGAAAAAGAAAATAATCAAGAAATGGTTTTGTGTTTTGTAGTGACTGCAAAAAAACCCTGCTAAAATAAGTATGCACATCTTTCCCACACTGGAATTTTGGCACTTCCCAGCTAAAATTAGATTTGGTTTCGGTTCTTGTTTGTTTGAGATGGTAGTATACTAAGCAGTAATTAAGATTAACTAACTCAGAAACTCAGAATATGAGAGAAACAGACATGAGAGAAAGAGGTATAAATTTTTCTAATCCTTAATTATAGCCCATTCTTTGATTGATGACACATAAGAAATTAGAGCCTTGCAGGGTATAATTTCCAAACACCTAAGAGATTATACATTTATTTGATTTAAAATGAAGTCTCTTCAGTTGGTTTATTTGTCATCACAAAGAATGTGAAATAAATATGAATGTTCTTTGCTCTTTACTCTAGAACAGGTAATATAAAAACCTTAAATACTATGTTGTGCTTTGGGTTTGAAATACTGGATCTACCTAAATGTACAAACACAGACATGAAACCATGGCAGAGATAAACGCACAGCCTTGCACCTCCTTGAAGCCCAGAAAAGGGAAAATATACTTATTGAATAAAAAGATTACAGTGTTAGTGTGAGCTACACATGGGAACCAACTCCTGAAAAAGGAATGTTATACTCTTACATAGTTCTGTTTTCCTCTGTAACCTAAAGGAATGAACTTTGCTTCAGTGTAAGTACATTTTCAGTTGAAAGAGTTTAAATCTCCATGCAGCTTCCATTTGAAATAAATCATATAATGTGCTAAAGTTGCTCAAATTACATACTGAACATAAAATGAGGCTAAGTCCTAATGCTCACTGTAACCCAGAAATGATTCTGTGTAATTATTTCACTACATAACTGAAGATAAATTTAGTCCTACACATGTGCATACCAAGTATATACATCCAGCATGACTTTAGTGTATACATTAGGTGTACATCTTAATTATTGAGGGAAATATTGCTATCTCACTCTTTTTGAACAGTTCTTTAACTCTTCCCCATACTTTTCTGTCCTTCTATTAGATTGAACACATTCTTGTTTGCAGACTATATTTGCCAAAGTGCTGGTTTTATGTCAAAGACAAGGGGTGCCTGTGTATTGCTCAAGGTAAGGATCTCAATTCACATTGTTCTGGAACTTCACCTTTATCCTTCCTGATTTGGGGAATTTGCAGAAAAGATTCAGATGAGAAATTAATGTA
This sequence comes from Aegithalos caudatus, assembly GCA_013389925.1. Taxonomy (NCBI): domain Eukaryota; kingdom Metazoa; phylum Chordata; class Aves; order Passeriformes; family Aegithalidae; genus Aegithalos; species Aegithalos caudatus. The sequence continues at coordinate 686,920 of WEIU01018692.1, read as the reverse complement.
CTGCTGACAGAATGTAGAACTGCTAATTGTGGGGAATAGCTTGCTTGTGTCCTGCTTTATGAAGGGAATCTTAATATAAATTGGAATGAAGTTTTCAGTTCTAAAACATATCATAGATTTTAAAGTATTGTTTTCCTAGATCATTTTTTCTTTAACAACCCTCATTTAGAATTAATCATTTTCCAGGTATTTATTCACTGTGGAAAATAATTTCTCTGTGTTTTCCATGTATATCATAGACTCATAGAATGGCTTGGGTTGGAAGGGACCTTAAAGCTCATCTGGGACAGAGACACCTTCCACTCCACCAGCTCATTCAGAGACCCCTCCACCCCAGTCCTGAGCACTTCCAGGGATCCAGGGGCAGCCAGAGCTCCTCTGGGCACCTTGTGCCAGGGTCCCCCCATGCTCCCAGGGTTTCTGTGGGGGTGTTCTCTAGGAAGCTTGTTCAAAATACAGTAACTCTCACTTCTACACAGTCAGTGTTGCCTCCTGCAGTCCCTGTGGAGCATATGGCTCCTGCAACAATATTGACTCTGTGTCTACAAATCACACAACCAAGGCTGAGCTGTGAAGAACTGCAGATGATGAAAAACTAGAATTCCCATTTTGCAATTCAGCCTGTGTCCCATTTTCTCTTTTTATTTCACCCTGCTTGAATAATTAATGTGGGACTATTTAGGAGATGTATATGAAAGTATATTCAACATAATAGAATTATAGAAAAATTATGATTCAAGTAGCATATATTTTCTATTTTAAAAATTGGCAATTTTGTATTAATCTCAATTTATTGGTCATGATGATGAACTTGTGGACATTACCATCTTCTGTGGATTTTGGAAGTGGAAGGGGGGGTGAATTTTTAATGTTTTAATCAAAAAATATGAAATTTCTCCAGTTTTCTGGGAAATTGTGGTTGCTTCATTCTGAAGATCCAAAGTGATATGGAGATTAATAAGTTTGGGGCTGGATATTATTTTGCCATTAACAGAAATTTATTGGCTTGAGGACAAGCAGGCTTCTAGTCTCATGTGGAAGGGGCACTGCTGACAGCAGGGCAGATTCAGAGCCCACAACACACAAAGATACCTTCTGGAGCAAAGCATATAAATGGTTGTTATGAGAGCTGAGCTATAAAAAGGCTGAGTGAAATATGGCATCACTAAAATGCATAGCAAAACCCAGTGTGATTTCCATGCTGCCAGAATTTCATTCTAATTCAGCAGAAGTTTCTAGAATGAGAGAAAAGGTCAGACACACAAACATGCATAAAGCATGAATATAATAGATTTTAGTCAAAACTTACTTTTATTGACCTGATGTTTCCTAAATTTTAACATGGCTATGACAATTACTCACAGAAATTCTTGTTTGAAATAAGATTTAGAAAGTGTTGATATCTTTCTATAACTAATCAGAAATAATTTATGAATATGTGGAAAATTAAAGTGCAAAGTGTAAGAGAAATTTGAAAGGTTTCTAAATGTATTCCTAAATTTGGAGGCAATACTGCTACTTTAATAGCAGCAGCTCTGACATCAAGAACTTCTGACATCAAGACAAACAAGAAAAGCCCTTAAATACACATTACTGCCAGTCATTTTACCAGTTGGTACTACTAGTACACATTGTGAGATAGAATACTCAAAGAACAGGTAGCTGCTGGATTAATCACATCTAACATTTACTTTTTTGTAAATGTTTTAATGTGTTTTAAGAGTTCACTAACATAAACCTGATGATATTCAGAATGCTACTCTTGGCTTACTGTCATTGTTCCCTTTCCAGTCAAAGGGAGAAAAATAGAAAATAAGAGACAGTCTTGTGCTTTATAACAGGCAAATCATTGTTACAGGAGATACTGAAGTGCTTCTTAAATGCTGACTTCTAATTCTTTTGGTATATACAAATACCTAACAAAATTAAAATCATCCTAAAAAGCAGTTGTTTGGGAGTAGAATGAAACACCTTCACCATTTGAGGCACTTCAAAATTTCTAGGCACTTATCAGAAAGTTATGGGACTATTCAGAGTCTTTGTATCTTTACTGGACTAATTCAGATGCACACAGAGGTTGTGTTGATTCCAGTGGGATTTGCTGTCTCATTCTGTATTATTGCTGACACAAAAGTAAAGCTACATAAGCTCTTCAAAGCAGACAAGGCTTTGCTTGTGTGGTTCTTACCATTTATTTGGTGTGAATTTTCTGATCATAAACCTAAGTGTTCCCATCAGGCACACATTGATAAGTGAGTCTAAAATGATTCTCACAAACAATTGCAAGAGCATGTCAGTGACTTACTTGCCCACAGGAAAGTCAAAGTCAAATTGTTCCTTAGATGGAATCCAACAGAGCTGAAGGGATTGAAATGTTCAGAGTGAGATCTGCAAATCCCCATTTCATTTTCATGAGTATTATGAAGATTCCTTTGACCCTTGCTGAGGTGTTTCCTGAGAGTGCTTTATCCTGCAGAACACTGTGGGTCTCACCTGCTCTGACATTCAGAGCATGCTGGAAAGAACCAGCCTTCAGAAGACTGGGGATATTTTGTAGAGATACCTTACTGAACACTTGCCTTGCTGCCACAAGGAACAGCACCATGCCATATTAGTTTCCCCCTTCCATAGATGTTTATCCTGTCTATTTATAATTTTAGTTTATGTAAAGGTAAGGGCAAAATATGTAAGGAAACTTGAACCAGCATTTCTGAAAATTATTGAATTCTTAAAAATTATCCTTATCTTTTACTCAACAGACAACTTCCCAACCTGCTTGTCTCTTCCTTGAGCTTTGCTTACTGAAGCCCTGCCAGGGTCAGTGTGAGATCTTGCTATAAGAAGCTTTCTTCTTTGTACGTGAAAGAAGAGGGGTTTCTTCTTATTACTTTTCTTGCGTATTTTATGATCCTTACCACCAGCAGAGGAAAAAAAGAAAGTAAAATTATGGATTTCTAAATGTACATTCTCCAGTAAAGTGGAGATGGTAGTGATGATTGTGAGAACAGAGATGGGAAAAACACTCACCAGGTTCAAAAGAAAGAAAACACACAAATGAGTCACTTCATTCTAGACTTGCGTCAAGCAACACAGGAGGTACTGAATCTCTCTCTCTCTCTTTCTCTTCTTTTAAAAAATTTTTCCCTTAAGTCATTATAAAACACAACTGATGACTACTGGCAATTTTTGTTCCACATGCTGGTTTCCCAATAAGGCTCAGATTTAGCTTTCTGAATCTTATTTTTTTTTTACGGCATAAAATATTACCACTGTTTCCTACTTACAAAATAGAAAAACATGCCAGGATCTCAAAGCATTTAATCAGTTGGAACAGAGTAATAATAGGCTCTGCTTGCTGAAATCTTCTTAGATGCAAACACTAGTGATACAAATAAAGTCACTTCCAACTTCTCTTTTTGTCTAATATAATCTTCACTTTTATTTGATCACTAGTGCCATGGATTTTGAGAAACAACCAAAAATTAGAAATAAAGATACTCCAGAATCTACCTCTCTTCTGACCTTCCCAGTGTTTATATTGCTAAATTAAATTTCTGAAGGGTTTTCTGGGAGGAGTGACAAGAGCCATATGGAGAGAAAAGCAAGCTGCAGAGGAAATCCTGCACTTAGTTGTGAGGTAAATTGTTTTCACCTGCAAAGAGCTCCTACAAAGTTTGATTTTTCAAACAAGTAAGAGGTGTATCTCTCAGTTCCTCACTTCTCAATAAACAACATTATATTGCTACAGCTCTACTCTTCTTTTTAATCTATAATTTTAAAGATAGGCAGAATTTCCCTCCCTTGCTGTCATCACCTGAATATTTGGTAGAGTTTCTTGTATATATAGTGCCCTGACTATATCTTTGAATTCCTAAATTATGCTGTTCTTTCATTATTAACACTTACCTACACTTATTAACAGCATCAAATTATAACATTTATTATGAAAGACTGTAAACAGTAAGAGCCCTCTACAGAAGATGATATAAACACTGCTGCAAAGATCCTCTTCAGGCTCCATAACATTGTAGTACTTCACGTTACTTGAACATGGATTGCAAGTAGGTCAGGCTTTTTAAATTTCATTTCTTTCAATTTGCTTTGATCACAATAAAATTTCAACAGAGGAGAGTCTCTGCAGGGGCAAGTTTTGGTGAAGACTCAAGTAACATAGAGAGCTTGGGCTTTGCAAGTTGATTTTACATTCAATAAAATTCAAGGGACTTCAGGACTCCTGTGCTGCTACAAAATCAAACTTGTTTTTCCTGAGGTTTTCATGTGTTGGCAATATTTGTAAGGTATTTGGATAAAGTATTTGAACAGGACATTGTTTAGAGTTTCTTAGCCACATATGAGGTGCTGATGGTTCTGTCCACATTCTTGAGGTTTAGCACTTGTCTTACCCTTTTCCTCTCAAAATACCTTGGTTTTGGTTACATTAGCCATGGTGAGTTACCATCAGAGGTCTCATTTCACAGAAAAGAAAACCAATGTAAAAAAGCACATTTAGTCTGACACCACAAATTCTGTAATAAGGCAGCTCTATTGAAAATTAAACAGAGTGATAGTTTGTTAACATTAAGAAAGTGATGTAAATTCTGAGAAGACAGGATAAACGTGGCTTTTGTTAGAATTAGCAAAAATCCAACAGCAGCAGAGCCAAATAAAGCTGTGTGAATTGCAAGTTCTGCTGAGGTTCAGAGAAGGATTTGCTGGGTCATTACTGAAGTGAATTGCCCTTCATTGTGTTACCAGTGCAGTCCATAATGACCTATGGATTCTCTGTCTGGACAGGCAGAACAAATTCATGTGGCATCTTGCAACATCTCAAAAGACAGAAACCTTCCAAGCTGCCTTGCAGAAGGTGAAATCCAAAAGACAAAAATGTGGAAGGGTTTGAGCTGGTTTCTTTTCTTTGCAAACCAAAGATGACATCAGATCAGGGCTTTAAAGCAGTTTGTTTAGTTGGTGCTGGTGACTCTACCCTGTGCAGTACCTGAGAGGGAGGTTTGCATTTCATGCTCCTCCATGCTCACAAGCACCAGTAGGAGACTATAATCTCTTAAGGCTAAACTCTTTTTTATTGCTTTCCTTTCACAACCAAATGATTTTTTTTTTTGGTAGTAATTAAGGTCTTCTGAAAAAATCATAAACATTAGCATATTGCTAATTTAGAAAGCAGCTCCTAAATCAATGCCTGTCATGCAGTGCACATGTTCCACTGTGCACTTTGTTTATGTTGATACTGCTATTTCCATTTTTATTTCAGCTGAGTAAGAGAAGTCTACCCAAAAACTTGCTTTCTAATCAGATGGATGGAAAGGATATTTAGGCACATTGCAGAACTGATTAAGGTGGATTTGCAGCAATCCACCTTCAATCCCTAGGGATTTTGCTGTGTGAATCTCTTGGTGATCGCACATATAAAAACCTACAGAGCTAGGTAGCTGCTCATGGGCAGAGAGAGCTAATTTTCGTTTACCACCATTGGTGCATTTCTAGGGAATGTATTGAATCTGAGGCTTTCAGAAAAGTGAGCCTTTATGATTTTAGGGTTTATGTTTTTAAAGCTAATCAGGAGATATTGATGTCAATTTCTCTTTTAAATCAATTTGCTTTTTTTGGAAAAAGCTCATCTTCAGCAACTCTTCATTTTAATAGATTAAGTAAATAACTAGAGCAAAACAACCACTCAAAAATTTCCATGAAAGTTCTGTTTACTAACTTACGTTTCCTGTTTCTTAGAGGAGTATTGTTGTGACAAACCACTGGTATATGACTTGTTATAGCTAGAAATTCACTTATCTAGCAGAACTCTGCATTGCCATATTTTATTGCTTATTTCCCAGTGTAGGTTAGCATGTTAAGACAGTCATTGCTAACATTAAAGCTAATATTATTTCAAAGATCCCTAGCTGCTTGATAACAGTCTGTCACCTTGCTGACCTCTGTGATAAATATGACTCCTGAGCATCTCTTTTAATTTCATGCATTGAAAGGTAGAGTCTCAAGTTAAATGGGGCAGAATTATTAATAAATTCTTTCAGAAATGTTAAAAGCAATAGAACAAAGTGAATTCCAGAACCAGTTGGGCTTTACTATTGGAATAAAGGTCTGCATAATAACGTGCAAGCTTAGGACAAACCTGTGTGCATGTCCTTTGTTGGACAGACTCAGAATGGGCCTTGAATTCTCCCCTGTGATTATTTTGATTTAACAGCAAAAAATTATCCCAATTCTAAAGCAATTTCTTATATTAAATTCTTTTAACTCCTAAATAAAACAGATTGTCAGGTTTTCTTAGTGATATTACCATTGCTAATACAGATCTCGATGCTTATTGAAGATACTTCTTTTTAGTTATTCCTTTATGTCCAAAAGCATGCAGGTTTTATTAAATGTAAAATACTGAAAGGAACACAGAATTCATATTACATAGCATGTCCTGCTGTGGCCTTGCTTTGCCAAAGAAATGTAGCAAAAATGTGCTGGTAATATCCTTTGTCTTCATTATAAGGATCTGTGTTACTACATTCTTTCTGATGTAAGGCCATTTACCTTGACTCCCAACTACATTTAATCTCATTACATTCACTGTCATTATAGCAACATCTTTATTCCACTTGAAAGACTTTAAAGCTCTGGAGGATGATATTACAGTAAGGGCAGAATATGCTTTATTGAATAGGGTCCTGTGTAAATTCCAGATATGATCATGCCATCCATTTTTATGAGCAAGTTCACATGATTCTGGGTTAATGCAGCAACTGTGATTCTTCCAGTTAAATACGGGTATAGTAAATCAGACCATGAATAAGCATCTAAAATATTTTGATATTGAGAGGACCAAAAAAAGATGTATTAAGAGATCTTAATATAGATCTTGACTTAAAAAAGAACTTCTATACTTTTCCTGTAAAAGCTTCTATGAAATGAAAACATGTATAAATACAAATGCTAATGTTAGAAATAAAAGTAAATTAATTCTGAGACATGAAATGACATCACTGTAACTTATCCTTAGTCCAGAACTCAGTATTGCAAGGATCAGATTGGGTTTTATAATATTTATAACAAAATCTACAGGGCTGAGTTGAATAAGCCTTACCCTCTCA
>WEIU01018692.1:616056-679789 GCA_013389925.1 Aegithalos caudatus | reverse complement strand
AAATCTAATTTAGGCTTCTTGTCAGGGAATCAACATTACATTGAAAAATTTCGATGATAAAATGCTTTAGAAAAATAAAAAAGCCAGAGGGGCAGTATTGGGATTTCCAAGTCTTGTACAGCTCGTGAATAGCCCATGGGGCTGTTAAAGGTGACCCCAGTGCCAAGTGGCAGCAGGACTCCCGGTAAGGGGGTGGAACACAACAAATTACTGTCTCTGCTTCTCTCTGTCCAGCTCTCTTAGGCCTGTAAAGTAGATTTCTGAAATTATGTCTTTGTTCTGGGTCCCCTCCTTCACCCTCTGTATTCTTGCAGGTGGCTGTACAGAGTAGCATGGACAAGGTGCATGGGATCAGATAAACTTCTTTCTTCATGACTTGTGTAGACAGTAAAATAAATAACTATGTGAAATTAATGGCTGATAAGATCTTTGTGAAAAAACAGTCAGAACTTCTTAGTGCATGTCTGAATACAGCATTCTTGAAGTACTTAGCATGACCATGCTGATAAAATAGACTTACCAAATGACTGAAGAGCAAATTATTGGTTCTTGCCTTTGGTCACTTATAATGTTGTATGATCTTGTCATTTGTTATGGCAGATTTTATTAGGTGTGTTATTATAGGCTGCCCATAAAATTTTATGTACTAGTAGGAAATAAAATTATACTTTATCAGATTATTTCTCTGCCTCTAACTATTCTGGATGGGTGAAAACAGAGATCTGCAAGGTGTAGAACTTCTTAATGAATACAGATGTAGAGGAAGATGATGTTAAAGATGATTCTGTCAGCTTTTTAGTCTTTGAAGCTACAGCATCCAGTGCTAATCCAGGGACTGACCCAAGGGAAGGGTAACATTAAAACCCGCTAGTTTTACAGAGATAACTTCTAAAGATTTGATTTTCCCTGGAGAGTGGCTACATAATGTAAATACTGGATATGTCTGAGGACAGTATATAAAGAATATCTTTCCTGGCTTTTTTTTTTTTTTTTCCAGGGGTAAGCTTTCTGCTAGATTAGTTTAAGTAAATATCCACGTTGCTAATTGTTTCAGATAATTTAGGTAAATGGGGGTTTTTGAAGATTACTTACTGTGCAAAATTAGTCATATGAATAGAAATAATTGCCTATCTAGCCATCTCAGTAACCTCTGCTATTCTCTCCTTTTTATCTCACTTTACAAAGCAACTTCATCAGGCCATAATAAGCGTTACTCAAACAGAGCCTGTAAGCCTTGCTTTGAAGGGGTGTATAAATGATGAAAGGGAAGAGAAGACAGGCAGGAAATAGAACTCAGTGAGGTTACAGATTCTTGCAGATTTTTCTTCCAAACTGTTATTCAGTAAAAAGGTTTCCCTTTCCCACATGTCACAGAACCAGACTTGTGTGCTAGCTGTTCCTGGCTAATCCATGGCACAGAGCCTTCATCATTTCTATTGAACTGGGGAGACATAAGATCAGGCTGACACAGGGCTTCCTCACAAAGAGATGCATTGGTTTTCCCCCTGAACACAGTTCTCATTACGGGGGAACACAATCTAATTTCCACTTACACAATGGATGGGTCCCACAGTTCACAAAAATATATGGAGGGAAAAGGTGTCTTACAAACCTATCACTTCATCTTTGGTTTCTCAGAGTTTATCCCCAAATGAGTGCAACGAAATGCCATTTGTGTTTTCTTTTTATATGTAATTCCATACTTCTCTAGGAGTGACATTTGTACCAGGGTGCAGAATAAAAGTTCTTACACAACTGAGTTCCCGGTGCAGTGTTGGGGATCTCTGGGATCTTCTCAGAAAGATGACTCCCTATTGCAACTCATTTTGAGAGTCAGGAAAAATCTTTTCTGAATCACTGTTTTGAGCAATGTTTATATGTGCTAGTTTTAAATTTCCTAATTCCTAGTAATTTTGTTAAATAGTTTTTCTCCATAATTAAGCAATGACTTTGTTACTTTTCTCCATTCTGACCAACGAGGAAAACAATTTTTTGCTTTGTATTCCCACTCAGGTTCTGCTTTTATCTAAAAATGAAGAGATTTGATCTTTTCTTTTTTTTTTTTTTTCCTCTCCTCTATTAATCACATCTCGTTTAATATTGGTAGATACCAAGTAATCCATGTTTAGAAAGTTTTGTGTTCTGGAAATGCTGCTTTCATCACTCCACTGGCTATCAAATAGTCACAGGTTGGCTGCTTTTGCCACTGGCTCTCCAGCATGCTGGGAACTGTTCCTGGTTTTGTAGTTCTAAAACTCGTGCAGCTAATGCCAAAAGGTTGATACAATTTGCCCTTTTGAAGAGAAAACCTAAAAATGGCAGCTGTACAAACTTGTAGCAGAATTGTAGCAGCAGTTAAATCTATAGAAAAAAATGTGACCTAACACTATTTCTCAGACTTCATGTGAATTTATTTATGTAAAAACTGGAAAAATAAAGCATGCAAGGCATGCAAAGCATTTTNTGCTAACTGGAGATCAGAGTCCAGTAAATACACTCACTTATTCCTTCTAAATAAACAGAGTCTTAACCAAGCAGTACCTACCCCTATCTTTTTTTTTAATTTTTTTTTAAAAAAAAAAAAAAAAAAAAAAAAAAAAAAAAAAAAAAAAAAAAAAAAAAAAAAAGAGAGAGAGAGAAAAGTGGATAAAAGTGGATAAAAGCGAATGTGTTTGTAAAATTGGAATCTGAATTACTTGCTAACATGGAATTGCTATACTACTCCTCCCAACTGGATTTTAATTCAGCAATCTGAGAGATTTTACAAGACTAATCATTTGCTTTGATCCTGTGAATACATTCTTCTTGAATCAAGACAAAATCAATAAGAGAAAACAATGGATGAGAGGCCGAAAAACCATTTTCTTATGCTCTAAAAATGCAGCTCTCCACTGACAATTGGGGGATACTTGACCATCAGCCTATAGGATACCTCAAGGAGAAAGGTGCAGAAAAAACTTAGGAAGGTCTCTCAGTGGAACACATCCACAAGTGGTGTTGGGGATGACTCAGGTTCACTTTGTCCTTCACCACCTTGTCATCAATTTTTCTCCCTTGATCTGGCTGCTGGAAACAGTTTTCTATTTGCTATTGATACATGTGAGTTAATCAACACCATTAATCTGCATTCCAGATATCTGGAAAGAGTATTTCCTATTAGCAGTAACATTTCTCCCTAGCCCTGGAAACCTATGCAGGGTGTATGTATGAGCCTCTCTATCATTACTGTCAGATTTCCTTGAATGTAACAAAATCAATTTATCTTGTTTAGGAATTGTTTGGGGTTTCTGTGGAAAGGTGCTGGTTAACTCAGCTGACTCCCTTGGGTTTAATCTGGTCTAGATGGTTTCCTAAAATTTTCACAGAACAGTGTTCTAAACAATTTACAAGCTTTCAGTAAGGTCCCAGCAGGCACTGCAACCTTAGCAATTGTAGAGCTGGTACAGATCCTTCTCTAAGCATCACAACCTCAGCAGTGAAACCTCAGTAGCAAAGAGGTTATTCTTTTCAGATATGGCACCTAAGGAAAAGAATTTCCAAAATTGCAGCTAACAGCATCTTTTGGGCACAGCTACCAGAGGAATATTTTGAAGATAAGATTTATTAAACATTAAATGGAACTAAGTCCATACAGTTCTTTGCTAATTATGCTTGGTCATCCCACTGTGCTATAGAGAATACATTTTTCTTGCTACTCTTCATATATCTCACGGGGGAAATATGTCATGATTATGGTTGTTAGCACTGATGCCAACAGCTGAATTCTTTTGCCTACTTTTTGACTTCAGATATTCTGAAGAGTAAGCAAAGAATTCATTAGTCTTTGAAGTCCTTAAAAAATTTCCATTGGAAATCCAGTTTGTGCCCTGAAACACACTGGCAATTAAAAAAATTATTCACTTTTGAAAAACCATCTAGTATTGATACTCTACAAAATTAGATTTTTTCCAAAATCCATTTTCATCCTTTAACTCTTTACTTTATGATTGTTATCCCCAAATAAAGGACATAGAGGAAAGCTCGTAGGCTAAGGGAAAATGACTATAGTACAAAAAAAAAGGGAAGAGTTTGTTTCTTTATCCTGTTTCCTCACCTTTTTAAATTTAGTAATCTCTCATAGAAGCTTAACAGAGTGAGTGGCAGAATGCACCACTTTGTACAGTCTGCATGAACAAGAATATTAAATTTATAAGGAAAGACATTAGATACAGAAAATAAGGAACAAAACACAGAAACAGTAAATTTCTTCTTTTTAATGCTTGTGTTTTATCAGCTTCTTGGGTTTCATTCCCACATGATTTAATATTATTATAATCTCCAAAATATGTGATGCATCTTTACACAGTGTTTCCATTATGTATCTTCCATGCTTTGCCTGCCCTGCCATTTTGTCTCTGCTCAGCTCTGTACTGAGCTACCTTCACTCTGGCTGTGACCTGAGCCAAACTCCTGCCCTGTCTGCAGTGGGGCTGGAACTTCCCACTCCTCCAGGCTTCCCTCTGCTGCCTGTGCAGTCCCAGGAGGAGCAGTCACAGCCTTGGCAGTGATGTGGGGTGCCATGGCTTGGATGCCAGGGAGCAGCAAGCACCAGCCAGGGTGTGACAAGGTTTTCCTGGTTTGTGCTGAATCCCAGGTTTAGTGGAAAAGTCTAGAGAAGATGGAGATACACTGTACATCACTCAGGAAGAACTTAGAATGGTGACAGAACTTTCTGTGGTGATACTTTCCTGACCTAATCCTTACAGTGTGTTCTAAAGGCAAAGGTGTGTAAAAATTTGAAACTGGCTGAAAGATTACTTTCTTGAGACTGTCTTGAATACTAGGCCTTCTATTTCTAATCATCTGCCAAAGCTTGTGCAAATGCATCGTCCAAGTTTCACCAGAAATCTCTACCCAAGAAAAAATGCATTGCTAAAATTCTCAATCCTCCAGACATATATTCTGTCTTATTTATTTTGAAAATAGAATAAAAGGACTATACAATATCTTTTAAAAATATTTTTTCTTTATTTTTTGTCCCTACCTCAATCTTACTAGTTGCAGAAATCTGCTTCTGCTGTTATTGCTTGCAGAGGTCACGTGCTGCTTTTAATTACAACCTTATTCCCTTCTGAGGCCAGTGCAAGCATTACCCAGAGCAACATTTCAGCCTCTACATTTAGGCTGAGACAAAAGCTAATCTTCCATGTCAGAGTTTACTGTACTGGATTTATTAACACCTTCACAGTCTTCAGCAGTACTTTTGAATTCTTTGGGTCAAATTAGTCCTAAGTGAGGTCAAGGAAAAGGAATTCTCAACCTGCTGTCTAATTCTGCGACAGGCAGAATTCCAATTCTCTGGTATAAGATGAAACTACAGAGAGGTGTATCTGCATCAGAAAAAAGTAGTGGTTGTAAATAATGATGGGCACAGTAATTATCCATTAATGATGAGCAGTGAATAAATCTGGAATAGACTCCAAAGAAAGGATCCTAAGGACCAAGAGCTGAGTCCAGAAAAAGACTTTACTGTGTTTTGTACAGGATAAATTTGAAGGATAATCTGTGATTTTTAGTGAAAGCGCTCCAAATTGTTACCTCTTTGTTTTCAGAATGTAGCTTGCTTTTATGTTATGTTTCATTAACTCTGTGAAATACGTGTAGAAGTGCCAAGAAATTGATCCACATTTATGTGGTGTCATTGATCTAAGTAGGAAACACATAAAGTGCCATTGATCTAAATGGGGGTCAGGTTGAAATATCCAGGGGAAGAGTGTGGTATTTGAGTTCTGTAAGCGAAAAACCCACTAGATTAATTCATTCACATTCACTTTCCTAAGTGAGTCACAAACTATTCTTGTGTATTCTGAGAATTGAGACTTGTCTATCTCAACAGCCAGGGAGCAGAGGCAAGAGAGTCTTGTATTTGTTGCTGGCTCGAGCATTAAATTAGCAAGACCCAACATAACATAATATTAACCTCATTTAATTGCAGCCTCCTTCCCTGTTTGCTCTGCTGTATATATTTAGTTGCACAGTCTCTGGGTGCTGTGGTGTTTCCAGTATGATCACAACTTAATGACTGTGCATTTCATTTTCAGGCATCAGTGATGAATTTTCATCAGTCTTTAGTAAAGAAGAATTGGATTGTTTCAAAACATTAAAGCAAATACTTAAATTTATTCTGTTGTCTCCATATAGCCTCTTTCAGGCATGATAAGAGGTTAGATTCAGACTACAGATAACTTACACAATTGCATATCATTTATGTGTATTGCCAAATCCAGGACTGATCAGAGAAGACAATGGAGAGGGCACAGATGAAAATGCAAATGGAAATCAAGGAGTCTGATGAATGGGAAAATGAGTGAGTCAGCAAGTAGCACTCTACCAATACCCAGATGATATCACACAGTACTTTATAGATGAAAGAGGTTAAAATTAGATGGAATGCAAATTTAAGGTATTCAAAACTACAGGTAGGGAATTCCCTGAGTCTTTAACATATTCCAAACTAGGTGCTATGTGTAGACAATGCATGACAATAAATCACCTCTTAAACCCTGATCAGATGGCTATGTAATGCAATTCTGTCTGAACCAATTCATCCTGTAGACTTATTTATTTCCACTTTCAATTGTATAGTACTGCTGTAGAAAATTAAATCAGTGCTGTATTGTGTCTAGAAGAGGGGATAATTTACTTCTGACTGAAAGAATATAGTGCCATTATAGCTTTTTTTTTTTTTTTTTTGTGGGAGTTTCATGGAGTAAAATCTATATCAGAATCAGGTTTGGCAGAGCCGTGACTTTCTGAAAAGACATTTTGCAAATATAAGGTGTAGAATTACTGTGGGAAATGATACACACCTAAAATTAATTGCTGTGTAGCAAAGCATTTTATGCTACTTGGCTGATCTTTAAACAAAAGTTAGCATTTCAAAAACACTTACAGAAACCATTAGCTTTCTTGCAGTGCATTCCAGTTCAATAACTTTAATGAAGAGGAGTGATACCTTCACATTAAAATTCTAACAGTGAAAATATTTTCTAGTCATCTCTGACTCCTTAAGTGTGGTTTTCTTCACTGAGTTGGGTTAATTTAAGGGAAGAAGTGTCCATCATTCATATACAATATCCTTACCTAAAAAAGACCTGATTTATATCTTTCCAGAGGTCTCCCAGCCTGGGGATGTTAACGGGAGATGACTGGAAAACAGCTTCTGTTGTACTATACATCATGTTTTTGAAAGTCACAAACCAGCACAAGATTTCTGCATATGCATTAGTGATTGTTATTATCTCAGTGGGTAATTATCCTGGCAGTGTTCATTTAACTGCTTAATATTGGAGTTACAGGGTCCTGGTGCACATTGCACAGCTGGCAGAGGGGCTGCAGCAGCAAGCAGGGGTTAATTGACTTTTATTGAAGCAGTTTATAGCTTGCTCTTGTCTTCATCCTTAAGCACTACTGATCCACTGTAAACTAAGATCTATTGGGACAATATTTTTAAAGATGTTTAGTTTTCCACTAAACCGTATTTTATTTGTGTTGTTTCATTTTCTTCCCCCAAGATATCTAACAATAAAAAGAATAAGGTCATTTTTACTGAGTCTCTTTTTCTTAAGGTGAAACTATTAAGTTCTCCAGCACATTAAAGGGCAGATGTTCTNNNNTTTTTTTTTTTTTTTTTTTCTCCTACAGAAATTTACATACACTTCAGTTTGGGGAACAGAAATTGCAGTGAATCAGTTGATATCAAATGTAGTAACTACATTTGTTTAGTTTACATAAAGTGTAAAAAGATCTATGAGGGGAAGTATTATGCTTTTAAATGGTTTTTAAACTATCAAATTTTATTTCAGTTAATTCTAATGGTTTGCTAGTAGTATTTTACTACTATTGCTGTTCAGTGTGTTTGAGCGCTATGAAAGATGTAAATTAAAGTTTTATATAATACACCTTTTTAGAATTCAGAGGATTTTATGGATTATTATTCATAGCATCTGCCACTTATGGCAAAAAAACACCTTAAAATGCTCATTTAATATACGTTTAATGAATGAGATGCAATTTTATATTAAATAAGTTTTGTTTTGTTTTAGAAGTCGTGAAAGATCAGTTTGCTCTATAACCCCTTAGGTGTGAGTCTTATAGCTTGGCTATTCAAATTTTCCTTATAAGGAATCTTGATATTTCTCAACATATAATATACATGTCTTTTGTAAAAGATGTAAGACTGGAAAAATAATGCCACATAGACATTTTAATATTAATGAATGCTTACTCATAATTAAAATGGATTAGGTAGATGTAGATCCTTCCCATTTTTCTGCTGTATAAAAATGATTTTTATAAAATAATTTCTTAAGAAACAAAGCTTTGCTAGAATTTTAAATAGTCACAAGAGAGAGATCTTGGAAGGTATTCTAAAGCTAGGCATTTCAAGCTTAAGTCCTCTTTTATTTTTGACTACAGGAAACCCCCATTGTTCTGTTTTGTGCTTGACATTGAACTGGGCAGGTGTGTCCACATAAGGTGCAACAGGGAGGATTTGCATGCTGGCTTGCTGAAGTGACAGAATTGTGCAAAATAACTGCAGTGGTCTGGCAAGCTTCAGGAAGCAGGTGGATCCGAGGTACCTGTCTCCAAAATTACAATGCTGAAAATGCCTGCTTGCCTTCTGCCTAAGCTGGGAGGAAAAGACACATTTTTCTCTACAGTGTTATTCACCAGGCTCCTCCTTTGTTCATCATGACATGCCTAGAATTTCCCCAGTCTTGATGGATCTGAATGGTATA
Source organism: Aegithalos caudatus (assembly GCA_013389925.1). NCBI lineage: Eukaryota > Metazoa > Chordata > Aves > Passeriformes > Aegithalidae > Aegithalos > Aegithalos caudatus. Next base: position 671,009 of record WEIU01018692.1, on the reverse strand, counting down.
GCCTATAAATGGGCAAAATTGGGATTCAGTTTTGTCCATATGAGACTATGGTGTGTGATGAATAGGAAAATTTGTGTATATGTATTGGGTGGCATAAATTTACACACTAAAAAAGATGTTGATTCTCATTTTTACTGAATACAGAAAACAAATGAATATTAGTTCATTTTAGGAGGTATAGAAATCCTGCTTATGTCAAATGTCCTTGTCAGTCATCTGGATGATGCAGGTAAATAGACAGTAAGCCAAATTGCAGATGGTACTTAACAGGGGTGGGACATAACAAAATGCCTTTGCATCAGTGCAGAAGGATCTGGAAAAACTTCAGAATCTGCCTTACCTAAACCTAATAAATATGAAGAAAGTGAAACACAAACTTTTGTACAGATCAGGAATCTGTTGGTCAAGAGAGAGCCAGACCTGCTGGGAAGGATTTGGAGTGAGGCAAGACTGACAAGAGCTGCCAGTGTCCCTTAGCAGGAATAAGACAGAGCCTAATTTGGGTTCCATTATGTGTCTGCTCCCTTCTGCTGAGGCTGCTCCTCAAACACCGCACCCAGTTCAGGCCCTCCAGGTGTAGAGGGAGGCTGACAAACTCCAGTGGATCCAGTGGAGGATGGCACAGACCATGAAGGGCTCAAAGCAGCCTTCAGGTTGAGAGAGGTGAGCTTGTTTAATCTGGCAAAGATTCTAATAGCTGCCTACAGCCACTTGAAGAGCAACTGCAAAGATGATGGAGTCAATCTCTTCTCCATGGATTACATTAAAAGGGGCAATTTTCATTAATTGTGGCTTGGGATATTTGAATCACTCATAGAAATGATGGGAGTTTGCTTTCTATGCATTCATTTCTTTTAATACCTTCAACATCTCAACCAGTTTCAGTTGTCTTTAGCACAGAATGAGTTTAAACCAGGTGAAATTTCCATAGTAAGTTACTCAGTTCCTCAGCTATCTCCTGTGATTTCACTGTTTAAGTCTCATGTGGGAATATTCAGGTTTTCTTTTTTTGCATCGTGGAGTGAATTAGACATAAGATGTAAATCAGCTTGGAATTCCCTGGGAAAAGAATTTCAGTTTTCCTAATAGGTTTTAAGCAGATTCAAAGAAGGGTTTAGTTTATGAGTTAATAGCCCATGCAGAGCATCTGCACTGACCTATCAGACATTAACAGCTCTGTCTGAAGCACTTAAGTCAGTTGGGTCAATGATTACCTGATTAAAAATTCTCAGTAGTTTTTTTACATAATAGACTATCATATTCAATCAAGTAAACCATACAAGAGTGTTTAGAGTTGTAATTCACAGTGAGAAGAACTATTTTTCCTAGAATATAGTGGAGTTATGTGGGAAATAAAGCACTGATAGAATTGCCAGAATAATTTACCATTGTATGACATGAAAGTGGCTTAAATCTCTGCTGGCAGATGAGCACACAGAGTAATGGTTCAAAGTGATCATTACTACTTAATCATGACACGTTCTGCTGGAAGAGCTGGTCATAATTCTTCAAAATGAGACATTTATATTTCCTCAACTCTTTCTCTTCTTCCTCTCAATGGCATATATCAAATGACAAGGTTCATATTGAAATGAAATTTGTTCAAATCAGTTAGTGAATTAGTAGAAGAATGACCATAAAGTAGTTATTTAAACTTTACTCAAATAATGAAAATCATTTCAAGTAGCAGTTATCACTGTTATCATCACTGCCTTGAAAATCAATAGTAAATAATATACCTCTTGTTTTTACTCAAATCATTTATATTTTATTTAAATGTTTACAGGTGCAGTCAGGTAGCAGTTTCCAACACAGTTTCATATCCTAATTCTCATGTTTGTTTTGCTACATTACATTTGTATTGTTTTCTTTTTGCCCATAAGTTGTGGGACACAACTTAATTGTTGCTATTTTTAGTTTACCAAATTAACCTTCTTCAGCAAAAACACCTGCAGAAGAAGCCCTTGGAAAATATATAAAATATTTTTAAACATTTTTAAACATTTGTGCTTAATATATGAGACAATTTGAAAAACTCCATAATAATTCTTAAATTATTAAAAATACAAAACCAAATTTTTAAATTACTAGTGTTTTGGCTGTCAGTTGATTCATGCCCAAGGGGCAGTAGAAAAGCAACACTTTCCAGGTGTTCTGAGCATATGCCTACTATATTATGCTTAATATATCTTCCTGGAATTATTTGGAGTAGTGTGATCAAAATGTTTTTGTTTTAATTGTGGAAGTCATTATTTGACCAAGCCTGTTGCCTGGATTACTCAGTAGTACCCCATTAATGAAACCCAAGGTTTGATGAAGATGTTTAAGATAATTGTACACCATTAGGCTCCCCAGAACTGTATCTCTTGTTATGGGTTCCTAAAGAACCAGCACTGTCTTACAAAGCCCTAAAATTATTATTGGACTTTTCTAGGTAATGAAAGTTATTGAGCCATTTTCAGTTAATGAAAAGCACTGGATGATGAATCATTAGGATATTTAAATGTACTCATATGTGAAACTCCAGAGCTAGTCAGTGTTTTAAATTTAATTAATTTGGTTCTTGGTATTGATTAGTAAAGGTGATTTGCAAGAAAATTGTTGAGTGGATGGATCACTCAATATTTTGGTTATAATGGACATTGTCTTGTATTAAAAGGAGAGGGATAGTACTTAATGATAACTTCCAAAGTAATTTTTGCCATGGAATTCTCTGTTGGTTCATTGATCATTTTGTGACAGGGACTGCTTGAAATTCTATGCCTCTCAACAGGTCTCCCTCTGTAACAGGACTGAACCATAACATGTAAAGGACACAAGTTGTTAAAGTCTACATGTAAGATGGAAACAATGAATATAAGGTTTTTAATTCACACAGATGCTTTTTATAGTTTGTCCTATATTAGAATTAAGTTAGAATTAATTTAATCAATCCAATAATTCAGGTGATCTAGGAAAAAAAAGGATAGTTTGTGCTTTTATAAAAACTGTAGAGAAAAATATTTAGAATTGTAGAACAGAGAAAGACAATTACTCTGGCAGTATCAGTCTTTGATGAGACTAAGCACAAGGGACAGAGGTATACTCAGCATGAGTTAAGGGTTACTGGAAATAAGCCTTTAGTGTGAAATTCAGTCCTGCCTTAAGTACCAGCACAGACATTTCACACAAACCAATTAAGGACCATTTAAGGCTCTTTCATTAAGTGTCTCTTAAATGTAAAACTTGACTAGGTCCCATCAGTCAAATATTCACTTAAAGGTGACCAATAAAGATAGTAGAAAAGGTTTTCTTTTAAATTACCTTCTGACCAGGAAAAATCTTGCTGAGAAGCTTAAAGCCAATCCATAGTAACAGAAGGTTAAGAGGTATTCTGTGCTTTCACAAGTCCCTAGCTTATTTGTAATTAGGAGGCACTGAGTTTTGCCCTGCAAGGCTGCAATTCCTCATAGAACAGCTTGTGAATTAGTAAGAAAGAGTACTAATTGTTTGTGTGATCATTAATTAGCCATCCTGCCTTTCCATATCATCATTTAACTCCATTAAGCTTAATGTTTGTACATATACTGTATTAATGATCTCGCATACAGCTAGCAGTGGAATACATAGTGATTAGTGAAGCAATAATCACATGCAGCATTAGAAATTTCATCAGTAGTAATGCTAATTCCATAAATTAGCAGCATTATAATAGAAACTGGATCACAACTGGAGATATATTTTTAGAGATTATAAATTATTACTAGACAAAATTATTTCCAGAGGAACAAAACCCCAGGAAAAAAGAAAACCACTCTTTGTGGGGTAGTCTTTAACTAACAAAGAAAGAGGGGAAAAAATTAAAACACCCCACCACCCCCCAAAAAAACCAAACCAAAACAAAAACCCCAAGAAATAAACAAACAAACAAAAACCACAATAAAAACCAGGGGAAAAAAAGGCCAAAAAATCTGAGTTTCTAGTGAGAGTAGTGGAACATCTAGAATTCTGAAAGTTCCCATTTATTTTATTCTCCTTTCATGACATCCTGATGATATGACAGTGATCATTTTCAAGAGCTGTGTTTCTATCTTTTATAAGAAAGAGTTACTCAAAATTTTGGTCAAGACAACTGATGTATAGACTGACAATGCTCCTAATAAAGGTGACAGAGCCTGTGAGATGTACAGTAAGATTTACATAGAGATCATCACAAAGACTATAAACTATAGTCTCACAAAGACTATATTCAAAAGTTACAAAATGACACTCCTCTGGATCATTTACCACTTCATACCGTGGAGATTCTTATCCTAAAATGTTCTTTGGGGGAAGAGTGGGAAGTAGCAGGAACAGAATACAGTGATGGGGGTATATTCTGCATTTGGCAACTCAGTGTAACAAATGCATCATGATATTAAGGACCAATGAATTTAGAACACATGAAAAAAAATTTATGTAGAAAATTATGTAGAAAATAATTAGCCCATGGAAATGTCCATGGCAGATAACCTGTCTATGCAATGGGGCTGGGTAATGTGTTTGCTAATGCTATTTGTGGCTGCAATAATGCAGATGTTCAAATCTCATGTGTCAGAGAAACATGATGGAAAGGGAACACTCTTTTCTTTTTCTTACTGTCATTTCTCAGATATTTTATGGGTATATAAAGTAGACTCATAAAGTATGAGTGGAGCTGTAGAACAGAAGATGGACCCATTATGAAAAATTCTCTATTACTTTCTCTGTGAATACCCAGTCCATTGTTGCCAAACTGCAGAAAATATTTTGATTGTAAGAGTTATAATAGACAAGCAAAGCTGATAAATGTTAGGGCTAAAATAAAACTATGGAGCAGAACTAAGTGACCCAATAACATCTTATAACTTTGTTATTCATGACACCTGATTTATACTGCTGTAGTTCCCACTGATTTCAATGGTTCTTTGTGATTTACATTACTAAAAATGACAGTGAGATCAATTCTTGCACAAAAAGGCATTTTCAGCAGAGATTTTTCTGTCTCAGGGCTATGTTGTGCAGGTTTAAACACTATTTTCTCTTTTGTCACTTTTTGGTCAAAACATATTCTCTGTAAAAGGTTTGGGAAGAGTTCTGTCACATTAATGCTTTCTAACTGAAGACATCATTTGCCAGAGCCTATATTCAGTGTCACACTCTTTAAAAGAATTGCTCTTGGCAACACAGCCTAATGGCATTACAAATCCTGTCACAATATCAATAGTGAAGTGGGAAGAGAGTTAGAAATATTAGGATGGTGCTCCATAGTCATACAGCTTGGCAAAGAATAATCTGACTCTTCTCTTGCTCATACCAATGAAATGTTGTCAATCTCAACTATCCTGATTTTTAGTCTATTTGGGAGACCACTGGAATCAATCTTCACATGTCCAAAGGGAACAAAGGCTTCCAATTTAAGTGCTCCACAGTGTTCTAAATTAGAGACTTAAACTGGGTGTGTAAATGGATCAGTAGCATCATTGTTGTTTCCAATTTAACGAGCAATTAAATCGCCTTAGCAAAATATTATTTGGATAAATTGTAAAGCAAGATCATATAATTCAGCAGGCTCCATATGGAATTTTGTACATCTAGTACAATTTGTCAAAAAGCCACTTAAGAAAACATCAAAGCAGTGTGAAATTTGACCATTTCAGACTACTGACTGTAGCCTGTCACTCACAGTGCCCCACCACATAATTGGATAAGTCATGACAGAGAATTTATTTGGTTCTTTCTACATATCTCTGAATACTAAGAGAATTCCCAAGACAGCAATAATCTAGAAAGTTTACAGAATTTCTTAAAATTATATGAATGCATTCAGAGGGTGTGTATACCATTACAGATGAAAACCTCATAGTCTTAGTAAAACCAAATGTATTCATAATAACACACTTGATTATGCATGTCAGAAGAACTTTTAGTGATTTCAATGTATTATTTTATATAATTAGTTTGGCTTTAATTTTAGTCTTAGAAAAAGTGCAAGGTCTTTGTAAGAATAATTGCCTGTTATTATACACTCTGATGCCACTTTGATAGGTCAAGAATTTCTATGCATTGCTGGTATTGCAGAAAGCCGGTAGGAACAAGTGAGAATATCTAAAAGGGAAGAAACCTTAATGTATTCATACCATTCAATCCTTACTGATTTTTTAAATCAATTTAAGGAAACTGTTTTAAATGTTTACCAGGGAAAAAAGTAAAAGCACTACTGAACTCAACCCTTACAAAACTGTTGTATTGTGCAGATGCAATTAGTTTTCCTTCCGTAAAACTATCAGAAAAGTTAGTGGCTCCCTAAGGTATATTTAAATATTCTTTGATGAATTTTCTTGTGTCATGCTTGATTGTGCATGTGTCACAGAACTCCAAAGAATGTGTACAGTGGGAGCAATCACTCCTCCTATATAATTGTAATATGGTTTCATATATAACATGAATAATTTACATACATTGGATCTGAGCACGGACAACCATATTTAATGCAGTCCTTTGGTGAAGATTCTTGACAGTCATCTACTCCTGGGCAGATTGTTATCTGCAAAGCAAGAATCCAGTCTGTATGTAAGGCAAAGATTGTGTCTTTTGTTAGTGTAGTGTGCTCAAGTGAATCAAGAAGATTCAAAACAATTCAAGTATTTTTGCATTTTAAACACCCTAATTTTTATGTGCCTGTATATCAACCAGTCTCTAGGTCAGGAAGCAAATAGAGCCTTGTATTGAATTCAGAGAATGTTCCTGTCAAGGCTGGACAGCACTCCTGGCAGTGGGAGTTACTCATTACAGTTCACCTGTGTCACTGCTACTCCCTCAACAGCATCCCTTCTCCTTAGAGCCTTCACACCATTTTCACTGTTCTTTCTTCTTTCCCCCGCCCCCATGTGTTATGTCAGCATTGTAAGCCTGGTTAGGAGCACACAGAACAGCATTTCTGCATCCTCTTGATTTTAGGCACCTGGAAAAGAGAGGAATTTTACCTGTTCATTAAAGGGTATATAAAGGAAAATCAATAATCTTCGCCAGTTACTATTTTACATTTGATCTGTGGCCTGTGTGTATGAAAATGACAATTACTGTCTGCTTTTACCTGGGGTTGGGATTCTGGCATCCTTGGGATTTGCTCTCCAGACTGGAGTGGGCACAGGCCATTTCCCCAGGCTCATTCTCTGCTGTTCTCTGCAGTGTCTCTTCCATCCCACCATTATCTCCCATGCTCTTTCCTGCCCTCAGTCCAGTCTCATTTTGTTCAGCTGTCCAGGATCCACAGCTCTTGCAGCATCCCACCGACCACTCAGGCTCTCTCTCCCCTGCATTCTACTGCCCAGTTCCAGTTCTTCTCAATTCTGTATTCAGTGTCCTGTAAACAACTCTCAGTATCTCTCTGCAATCAAATGGGACAGCTTTTATTCTGTCCTGGAAACAGCTAACATTCAGAAATGTTTTACATTGTTCCCCTGATGTTTTCTAAAATCAGCCTGAGAATCTTGGAAATTTCCTAGAGGCTTTCAATCTAAATATGTCCTTCTTTATGAAGCTATGAGCAATTGAGCATATGACTATGTAACTGTAATACAAACCTTAATAGAAGACAACCTTTTAGCCTTGCCTTTTCAGCTGTGCCAAATAACATTTTTGACTCATGGCGCCTCAATGCTGTTAATTGACAATATGAGATTTCACTGAAATAGCCAGTTCTTGCTATCATGAAAATTAGTGACAACATCACTGCTAGCTATTTTTTGCTGTGTTTTAAAAAGATTCAAATAGATCATTTATATCAACATACAGGTGTTGTACCTCTAAGTTTAAACAAAGTCTAGTAGACAAAGAGAATGTGTGACTGGAGGACTGAGCAGAAATAGCACTTTTTATTACTACAAATACATCTTTCTTGAAAAACAGAAGGGGGGAAGTAAGTTCTTTGATGCTAGTTCTATTTTTGATTAATTTTTAGGGCCATTTAACATAACTAGAAAGTTTGAAGATTGAAGTTTCATGTTGACACTGTACATTACGATTTAATGACCTAGACTTATTTACACATAAATGAGTTTTTTAATGGTCTAATTAACAAAATGCATCAGTTTGCCTCTTTAAATTAAGTGACTCTAAGGTAGTATCTTTTAGTAATTTCAAATGTTTAATAAAAGATGAAAGTCTCCCGTTATTTCAAGTGAGTACTTTCCCAACAAACTGTTTCATTGTAACATGCTACTGCTGCTTCAAAATATTGGAATTTACATTCAGACTATATTTTGAAATAGAATCAATTATTTTAATTTAAAATTCAGAGTCATTTTATATTTTGAGTAGAATAAAAATTAAACTAAAGGTTTACATCTTGATAAACTCCTGTGTGAGTTAACTCCTGGCTCCCAGGAACTGCTCTTTTTAGAAGAGGGCTCTGTTTTCCTGTTGAAATGCAAAAGTCTAGTGAGTGAAATGAGAAGTGTGTCTTCTCAGCACTAAGAATGTTCTCTGTTTCCTCTCAGCTGCTCAGTCAAACTTAATCCATGCTGGATTAAGTCCAGTTCTAAGAGATTGGTTTTATTAGGAGATTTAATTATACATTTGATTTTTAAGCATGCTTTCCAGCTGTGTTATCTAGAAAACCATTTACATCAAAAAGAGACAATGTATTAATTTTCTGCATTTTATTATCTCTTGTCTAGAGGCTTCCAAGTACCTTGTAGAGATAAATTCTACCCCTTTTTAAAGAGCAGGAAGCTGGGATATAGAATGAATCAAGATTTGCCCAAGATGACAGTGAAAACTGAGCAATAGATCTCTTCATTCTTAGCTAATTCTCAATATTTTGACGCAGGCCAACATTTGTGACGTGCAATAGTAACTTAAATAAGGGGCAAACTTCAGGTGCAAGAGGACCCCCACTGGCTTCCACTGGGCTGCTTATGTGAATGAAGTTGAGCATTCAGGGAAGGAATTTGCAGGATTAAGGCTCTACATACGGTGGAGAATTGAGCTTTATATATACTTTAAATAGATTGCCAGTCCTTTGTGCTTCCCATTGTCCTGTGTTGTCTCTCATTCTGAAATAGGGCATATCAGACAGCCAGGAGAGCTGAGCAGACGGCTGGAAGGGAGAAGGCTGTCTCCTATGAATTAAAAAATGTAAAGGCTGACCCCCCAAATCATACGCTTCAGTTTCAATAACTTCCATGGCTTTGATATCAGTGCTGTGATTCTATTTTGGTTTGTCTTCTGGTTTTTGAACTCCTGGGGTTGGCTATACTGACATCATCTCTAAATTTGGTGGGGAGAGAAAAAGGCAAGCATTGTTAGGGTGAAGGAGCTGGCACAGCAGCAGCTGCTGATTTGCTCAGTCAACACAGTCTATTTTATCACACGGCTTGAGATCGAAGGTTTCTCAACTATATTTTTAGCACCTTAAGTAAAAGCTTGTTTGTTTTTTGACTGAGGTGATTATACCCTTGATGAGGCGCTACTGCTTGTTCTGCAAAATAATAAATACTGTTAATCTTATGATAGACTCTGGGGTAAAAACAAGCATCACTCAAACCTCTATTATATTGCTTTCATAGTCAGAATGTCCAGAAAAGAGACCTGCATCTTTTAAATCATTATTATCTCTGCTTTATTGGGCATTGCATTGCTTCCAAAAGACAAGAAATAAGTTACCGGAGTCCCCTGTTAGTGCTGGGGAGCTATGCAATTTAAGTAAATAACAACACAGAACATCAGCAAGATCAGACCCGGGGATTTGTCTGTTTATGAGCTGTACCTCAGGAATATTTTAGTCTGTATCCCTTAGAGAAAGGATTTGCAGCAATAAACTCTGTGTGTTCAGGGAGTTCACTGTCACCTAACTAGCCCCTGCACTGGAGACCATGGAGTGCTGTAGACCATAATGAACCATTCAGCTCACTATCTGTGGTAGGTGAGTGATGTGGTGACAGAGCAGGGGCCCTGGGCAGCCTGTGAGCCCTGTCCCAGTCAGCTGCTCCCAGGGCAGCAGGGCTGGGGCTGTGCTCACACGGCACCGCAGCACAGCCACAGCACCGGGCTCTGCTCGGGCTCATCCCCCTGTGGGAGCAGAGGGACCATACTGCAACTCCTCCTGCAGTGCAGGGAATTTGCAAATACCACTACAACTCTGCTTTGTGTTATGCACACAGGCACCTGGTGAAATGGGAACAGAGAGGGGAAATCCTGGCTCCCAGTAGAGTCTGTAGGAGATCTCACATCACTTCAGTTGGTGCAGGATTATACCCCTCGATGCTTTTACTGGCTTGGGGTTTCCCACCTCCATATGGATTCATCCCACAGCTGGGATCATCACATCCTATTCATTGCAATTTTTATTCTTCATCCGAGTTGTTTTGCAACTGTTATAAATGGAGGAATAAAAGATAAATCTCTGGCAATGTCTTGTCTGTTTAGGTAGAAAGGTCTTTAGGAACAAGGACTGCCTTTTACTGTCTGTTGCTATAGTGCCTAGCACAATGGGGGCCTGGGTCTTCACTGGAATCAATGCAAGATCCCCATTGTAGGAATAAATGTTCCTGAGGAGATAGAAAAATACAAGAACTACTCTGTAATGCAGTCATGTGCCATAATAGCATAAAATAATATAACATCAGGCTGGTCCCATTCTGTGTGGGATCAGACCCTGCTTGGCAAAAACTAAAAATAATCCTTCTCAAATGGCACTGATGTTCTTGCAGTAGCACAGGTGATTTTAGAGACCACAGAACTCAGTGAGCTCGAAGGCAGGAAAAAAAAAAGAAAGTTTATTTGCCACTTCGGTTTTATAGTTTTCCAGGGATTACCCCTGGATTGGATGGAGAAGTTACCACCTCTCCATCCACACTGGTGGAGACAAAAGTCCATCAAATGTGTCTCCTTGAGAAAAGAATGTAAACATAGATTGTTTTCCTACAGAGTCCTTGAAAGGACTCCAACCTATAAACATGCAAAAAGAACCTCAGAAAATTAGAAGATTTTAGAAACTCTCAGAAGGCTTTAGAAAATGTGGGTGACCCCCCCCCCCCCCAGTGCTCCCAGTCCCATATACACATCCCATACCCTAACCTGGGACTAAATTTGCTGAAAAGCATCTACCTGGGGGATGAAGTGCAGATAATATTTAACAGTACAAGAGCTGCAAGACAGAATGTGAGCTAAAAAAAATGTGTTCTGTTAATATGAGGTGGATTTAAATAGGTAAGAAATTATCTGCCAGGATGGAATTTGGCAAGAAGACCAAACTTAATTCTCTCATGTCATCCACAATGTGTCATGTCCATCTGAATAATGTCCTCCTAAATGGAAATAGGCAGAAACTTTCCAGTAAGCACTACTTCATTAGAAAATGCTGAGATACTGAGACCAAAAATATATCACAGGAAATTCTATGGGTCTCTGAACTTCTCTCTTGGGTATTGTATGGCCTTCCTCCAACTCCAGGGCACTCAGCAGGCTTCCTGGAGCTCAGCTAGAAGCTGAACCTAGAAACTTACATACCTTCCAGGTGTCTCTGGTAGAGTTAGAAACCCTCAATATCTGAGATCTCTGACCCAAGTTTGGGCTCCTGCTGCTTTGACTCCCTTCTTCAAAAATTTGGATACTTTAATTCCTACCCCAAGCCACTGGAGGTGGAAACTTGGAAGCCCTAGGAAAGCTTCCCCAATAGTGGTTCATTCTTTTGCTCCTCCAGCAATGGTCACTGTAAATTCCAAGATTGCTTGTAAATGTGAATGTCCATACTTCTGAGGTTCCTATTCTGTTGGTAGGTGAGAAACAAGCAATTCAGAGAACCCTGAAGCTCTCAGTTCTGCTGCTTTCATAAGGGTTCCTGTTTCCAGGTTCATCCAAGATTTTTTCAGTTGGCTCCACTTGTTTCAGACAAAATAATCAGCAATAAAACTCTCTCTTTTTTCCAATGTAATTTTTTCAGAATTTTAATTCCATTGAAAAATTGGAGAATCTACTATTTTATTTTCATCAAAACAAAAATGTGGAGTAGAAATCTCAAACTGGGGTGAAAGCATCTGCAAGCACTCTCTGGGGAATTACTCAGTGCCTGCTCCTTGGAGTACTCCACATGCTCCATGCTGAATTGGTAGCATCACTCCAAACCTGTCTGCCTGGGGGTTTGCCATCTGGGGTTGTTTGAGTGAGTCATTCTCAGCCCATGAGATGTGGCATATCCAGACTGGGAGGTTGATAATGTTTGGCACTTAATTCTTGGTGCTGTATTGTTTTCACTAGAGCCATTAAATGTTCTATAACCTTCAGATACTGTTTTTCAGCCATGACTTTTGCAGTGTCAGGCTGTGTTGAAGCACATGAACAGTATGTTCAGTCATGGTGTGTGCAGAGTTCAAAGCTTTGTGACTGTTACACAAAACCTCCCTGTGCTTTCAGAGCTATAATCCTTCCTCTTGACAGAATCATTAAAAATAGCTGTGGATGTTAAACATGCTCCCTGCAACCCATAACAACAACATTTCATTGCATCAGAGTTAATAGCTGTGCAAGGACTGAGCACTACTGCCTAGTGCTGTGTGGCAAAGTGCTTGCAGGACCAGGATTGGAGAGAGCTTTGGCCAGGATCAGATCAGGAGGATTGGAAGCTGTCAATACCCAGAATCAGAAAATTCAGGAAAGGATAGTGAAGACCTTATTCAAGGCAGTGCAATGGAATTTCCTCAGCAAATGTTTTGCCAAAATTATATTAATTAACAGTTAATCTTGGAATTATTCCAGCAGAGATCAAAAAAGAAATGGTGCTGGCATCGTTTTATGTATAACGAGTGAGATGTCAGCACTGTGCAGTGATTTCAGCACACTGGTGCCTTACAAGAGAGGAAAGGTGTATGCTGGGGGAAAGAGCGAGAAGAAAGAAAAGTTTCAGACACTATTTGTTTAAAGAAAGAAATCCATCATATGGCTTTTTTAAATGAGGATAAAACTACTCTCTCCAGCTGCATACAAATGGGAGAGCAGCTCACATATTAAAATGGATCTGGGACTTTCAAGTACTTCACTCAATATGCAGAAAATTATACTGGATGTTGACAGCTTTTCTCCACCGAGAAGACAGCTGTGGGGGTCCTTTTATTAGACAGCATAAAAAAAATCCTAAAGTGAAGTTTTGCCAAGTAAATAGGCAACTATTCGATAAAACAATCAAGTGCTGTTTTTATTTTGCTGTTCAGTGTGGAGTTTGTTACATTTCCTGCAAATAATACAGAAAACAAATCCCTTTTTAGGACTGTGGGAAGTAGTCACAAATGACAAATGGTGATTGGTACACAAATGTGCTGAGCTGGTAATGTCTGTGTTCTCCAGAGCCTGTGAATCATCTGACAGTGCCAGTGTGATGTTAAAGGAGATAAAAATATTTTCCTTTTCCACTCTGGAACAGAACCAGGGAACCTTCCTGATAATTAGAGATGATGCCCTGTGAAGCCACAAACCCTGTTCATTGTCAAAATCTCTGTCCAGTTCCATGTGTGAACTGTACATGTCACCCTTATTCTCACACAGGTACCCCTGGAGAGAGCCAAGTCCTGGATCCAGGCACTCAGAAGGATGTGCTAGATTCCAGCTCCCCTGAAACTGCCTCACCCTCATCTCTCCACAGCTAGGATCAGTGTAGCCCATGGTGTAAAAGCCCATCCTGCTGTAATTCTTCAGGGATTCTTTGAGTCCTCTGCAAGAACAGAGGGAAAGCTGTTTAGAAAAAAAATAGTTTATACTGTTGAAAGTGATGGTTATATCTTTCACAAAATATTTATGATCCTGATATGAGCATCTGGGACAGAAAACAGTTAATATGCAAACAACAGAGCTAACTGGGATATTACAGAACATCAGCAAACATATACAATACAAATTTGACAAGAGAGCTAAAAATCAGGCTGGCAGCTCTTAATTTTCATTTCCACTCAAAAGGCAACTTCCCAGAAACAGCTGCACTATTCCCATGCTTTACCTCTCTCAGATTCAAGAAGGGTCTTTTCATTTCAGGAAAGGAATGCTTCCTCCCTGAAACTTCATATATTAGCTCTCTTGGGTTTTCCTCTCTTAATTGCTTTCAATCAGAGCAGAGGTTTCTTTGTTGTTTGTCTTTTTGTGTTTGCTTGCAGAGCTACAATTAAACACCAATTACAATTTGGATAGGTGACAGTGTAATGCCATTCCTGTTTAACTGTCTTTTTCAAGTCTTGATAACATGTGTTTTAATCATAGTGACTGTTATCTTATAGAAAGCCAAATACATCAAATATACATGCTATTATTCAGTTTAACATGATTGCCATTTAAGAAAAGTAGAAGGACTGATGGAATTGATATACTGAGAGAATGTTGTAAATCTCTGCAAAGGCATAGGAATACTTCGCATAGTGCTTTATGAGATTTGTCTGCAGCTGGTTCTTATTTAAAAATCCTTACACAGGTTCAAAAATTCATCCCATTTTATGTCTTTATAATGTGTACTTTGTTCTTCATTTTCTATAGTGGTAGAAATGAAAGGCTAAAATCATCTCCATGGCTTGTCGTTTCCCAGGTTATTGCAGTGGCTCATCCTTTAGCTTTTTGCCACAAAGACCCTTTGAAGTTTGCCCAGTTCTCTCCAACTGACTCTTGTATCTGACCTCCACCAGCACTTAATTGAGGGATATTTGCTAACTTAAGTAGTCAGTATTGCATTTTCTGTTAAATTTCTCTTAACCTCTTTTCCCATGTCTACACAAGGCCCAGATCCTCACCCATAGCACAGCAAGGTGCATAATACAGTTGCTCTTCCCTGACTCACCTTCCTCTATTCCTCCCCTGTATCCACAGAGCTGATCAAGGTGAGACAATTTATTGCCACTTCATTGACTTGTGCTACATTCCCACTGGGATTTCAGTGCCACCTGGGGCTTCTCAGTGCTAGAATGACATAAATGTTTCATAAAGTAAATTTAGAGAAGGAAGGCAGGCAGCTAGGAGTCAGTTTGCTCAGAAATGTTGAATAATGGGACTGGAAGGAATGCTGCAGGTCCCTGTAAGCTGAAATTCCACATTGATGTCTCTATTCTGTCAGTACAGGAGGCACTCAACGGTTGTTAGTTCTAGTGGGTGTTGCACAGTAAAGATACATTAGAGTAATTACATGGTAATGACAGAAGATCATGAGTTAAAGATGCTGTGAATCCTGTACACACATCTGAAATTGTTTGGAGCTGATGTGGGAGGTGTATCCACATGGAATTTGATAGCACTGATATTGTAATTAAAGCTGAGGAGAGAGAATAGGTACTTATTTCTTATTGCTACCTGTGAATATTAATTAGCTCATGAAGCCATCTGACCTTAGCAATAATCAGCTCTGTTACATACAGCAGAAGGGAAAACTGCCCTTTAAATATTTATTAAGAAAGCTCAGATGAAAAGAGCCTGATTGTGGTAGAGAATAGAGGTTCCTAGAAGCCAAGTTGCCTTTTCTGTGGTGGAAGGAAGATCAGAATCTTTCCAGTTTCTTCTGCTTTGTGGAGGACAAGGACAATTCTGTCACCACATAGATGACAGAAACACACCTGGTTTGGCACAAAAATGAGTGAGAGAATGTCAGGTCTGCAGAGATTTCTCTGAGACTTTCTGTATTCCTGATTGCCTTCCTACCTGCATGGGCTGTATGGAGAAATGACTCCAGAAGTCCAAAAATGCAAGCCTGAGCTCAGGAGTGTCCCCACGTCTGGACACCACACATGTTAGGTTTATTGAGGGTTTCACATCAGCCTCAGAGAAGGGAAATGATCATTTCATCATTTGTGAGATGGGATGAAAAGGAACATTGGGAAACCCTGAATTTTTGTATTGGGGAAAGCCCTGAGAATTAAACTAAATAAAACTAAAATTCTAGTCCCATGTCTTAGGCTGCCTGGCAAAGTAGCCCTTTTTCTCCATTCCCACTAGCAGCTTAGTGTGGGCTTTGAGGATACCCAGAAAATTTGGATCAGGGAGAAATGTGAATGTCTGGCTTTTACATGTAGTAAGTAAAAGCTATGGAGAAAAAGATTATATCTGCAGCATAACTAGGTAGCTCTGTTTCTTTCCCTGCTAGGACCTGGTCTTGTTTGCTGCAGTCAGGAGCAGCCTTCCTAATGGTTTCCTGCTATGGCTCATTATTGAGTTCATATTTTTGTCCTTCTCACATCTCCCTCATCTCCTATCATAGTCCCCTCCCCAGTCATGAGGATTTGATCACCTGTGATACACAGACTTTGGAGTCTGTGTGGAGGGGCAGGCAGTGTTAAAAACGAGGTGTGTTCTTAATCTCCTCAGGTTGACTGGAAAGTAATTCTCCAAAGAGGTGGAAGAGCACGGCGCTGCTGTGCACTGGTGCCTGGCTGCTGCCCTGCTGGAGATCCATGAGCGACAACAGCACGGCAAGTCCTCTTTCTTCTTTCCTGACAGCTCCACAGTACCTGTATCTTAATCAGTCAGTGTCAGACAGTGTCACAGGCTCTGAGCGCCGCTCGAAGCAAAGCACAGCACAAATGCCTCCCTGCTGCTGGTAGCTTAGGTTACCATTACCAGGCTGAGCTGCCTGATGTAACACTCCTGTGCTCCAGACAGGCTGAAACCCTCTCAAGTGTTGGCATCAGCACGTGTTCAGACCAAGACACCCCTAGCCCATGGTGTTTCTGTGCTCCTGTGACTGTCAGAGGCACCACGGCTACACTGCTGGTCACAGCACAGATGGGAGCAGAAGTGCTGCAGAGGGCAAAGATGAAAGGAAAAATGGTTGCTGGGGTCACTGATATCATTTTAGTCGTACATGTTATAAGGAAGGATGAATTTATGCATATTTTATATAAAGACATTACATGCCTCTTGGGCTATCTGAGTTTTAATTTTGACTGGCATGGTTAAAATCAGAAAGGATGGAGGGGAAACCTAACCAAAATGAAATGGTGACATACGATTTTTAGCAGAAACAATCAAATAGCTGACTAGAGGGAATAATTGTAGCTCCATCAAAGTTAGAGTGGTTTACTGTTTCCAGCAGTGAGCCTGGCATCAAAGGGAATCCTAAACCTGAAGAAGTGGGTTATCAGCAGATACAAATTGATTCATGTGGAGAACAAAGACAACATTTTGTGAGTAGGACAGCCTGGCTTTTCCCAACTCAGTGACAGCTTTCCCTTCCTGGAGCATGGAGTGATTAAGCTTGGCCTTTTACCATGTTAACACATTTTCCTCAAGGCCCTGTACCTTCAAGGTTGGCATAAATAAAGCTTTATTTTTTTTAAGTATTATATAAATTACATCTGTTCAGAGGGTCCTGCTGGGAAAGTTTTAAAGTTCCATAAGTGAGTTAAAGCTGTGGTGTTAATACAGGGGTCTGGTATACTGCATTCACCCATGAGCACTGAATGAATGTTCACAGCAGCTTCAGTAAAAGTGTGGTGTTTAAATGTTTTGCAGTTTAAGAGGCACCAATGATAAACTTCAGCAAGTGGACTTTATTTGTTGGTTCCCATTTCATGGGCCCTGCTGATGCTGTATAGGCCTTTGTTTTGTGTGAAAAAGAAACAATCATTTGGAGGTACCCTGCTAGTAACAGCACAGAAGGGAGGCAGAGCTGCTGCCACAGTGCTGATGAAAGGAGAATATTGTTGTGGTGGCTGATATAATTCTAGTTGCACATGTTACAGAGCATGGAGAAAGTAAGTTCAGTAAGTGTGGAAATGCAGAGTGATGACAGCTTTACACTGGGTATTCCAGCTTGGCTGGGTCAGTCTTCAAACAGAGAATCTTACGTGCAGAGCAGGGTGTTTGGGGGTTTCAATTTATTGCTGAGGGTGTTCCTTCTTTCCCACTTTTAAAACAAAAGCACTTCCCCCTCCCCTGGTTAGGATGTGCCTCAGTGTAGAGATGTGTCCTCCACAGCACAGTCCAGCATTCAGACAGATGTACCTGTGCCTTCCTGCTGGATAACACAATAACAATTCCAGGATGTCTCCTGCAAAACACAAACACAAATGGGTACAGAATTCAGTGGCACATTTTTTACAAGAACAAGGCCATCTACCCATTTGAGCTCTGGCAGGATTGAGACATTGTTTAGAAACAAGATGTTCAGTAAAAAACAGTATGTTCAATTTTCATTTTGTAATGAAAATTCATTTTTGAAAGTCCTATAGAGGTTGTAAATATTTGGAAGTTAGAAAGAATACAGAAATGCTCAAGTACTGCATATTCAGAAGCCTCAGATTTAGTACAATGTTTTATGAGGCTACCTCATAATTCATTTCAGCTGCCCCAATAGAAGCAGACAGTGGTGTTTCTGGGGCTGATTGCAGAGGTCACAACCTTATGCACACAATATATTGAACAATTCCATCATTCCTGCCTTCAAAGTGAATTTAGACTGACATAGCAAAATAGAAAAAAAATGCTTAATAAACTAAGGGTTTTATTGCACACATACAGTCTCCTAGGTATGCATTCAGCAGAGTGGGCATGACTCTATAATAGGTGCACTAAAAAAAGCCATCTGTTTGTATTAATATCTCATTTCACCACACAAAGTAAAAAAGACTTTTTCAGTTATTTTACTCTCTCTCCTCACCACCTTTACATTTGTTTGACTATAGTATTACCTTAGTAGAGAAACCTTGTTATGGAAAGTGATAAATATGAAATTTAAGAGAATGAATCTTTTATGGGAAGAAGCAGAGGCAGTGCACTGAGCCAAGCAAGGGAGTCAGGAGACTGTGCCCTGGCAGGAGCGGCCTGTGCATGTCCTCTGGTGAGGAGAGGAACTTTCCACTGTGCTGCCCCTCCAGCCTCCTCCAGAGCAACCAAAGCAGGAGCTTGCAGGGGCCTGCTCATCAGCCCAGATGCTGAATCAGCCCAAGAATATTTAACTACAGCAGAAAAATGGATCACACCAGAGGATTTTCTCCTTGAAGAGAACTTCACACTGTTCTGATTAGAAATGGAAATTTCTGAGGTATTCTAGACTTCTTTAAGAGGTCTCAGCAGTTTAGTGGAATTAAAAATGGAAGTCATGGTCACCTTAGGCATAACCATCAGTTAACCCTTAGATGTGATAAGATTTATAAGGAAAATCTATCAGACCTTCACCACTTTGAAAAGATCCATAGCAAAACTATTTAATAAAACATTCCCAGTCTTTAGCACACTCCCATTCACAGTACCTTTTATGAGAAAGAACTTTAGTATCCCTAATTTCAAGATGAGCAGCTGAACTCCAGGAGGCTTAGACCAATTCCTCTAGGATATCAGAGTGCCTCAAAAGGTTTGAGAGCCTAGGCCCCACTGACCCTCTAGAGGCCAGAATGAAGGATGGGAAGCCAAACCTTAAATCCAAGGCCTTCATGCCTTAAATGTTAATCATAAACACAATACCATTGTTATGCTATAAAGATGTTCTTCACCACAAATAATTCCACATTAGCAACACTTGCAGCTAATTGCTTTTGCTTTTCAGTCTCGCTGTTCTGTTGTTATGTTGTACAGCCACTGCGACCCTACTTTTCAGCCATATGTTGTCAGTCATATTTTTGCCTCTTGTTGCATTGCTGTCAGACTCTAAGCTGTTTATGAGTCCCTGAAACGTGAAATTTTGGTCTTATTTAGTTTTCAGCTAACCCTGTTGCTTAGATGCAAGAATATCACATTTACTATACAGAGAGATTTATTTAGAACCCAATTGTGAGTTACACTGAGGAATCTTCAGCAAACCATGACAATAAATAATGAGAGGATGTTTGCCTGGAGGACTTCCCTAATGAGGTTTGGTCTTAGGCAGGCATTCTGTTTAGAAGTCAAATACTTTGTTCCTTGAGATTTTCATGTTTCTCCCTATCTAGCAGAGCTTTCTGTGAGGTTTCGTTAATAATTGACCTTGGGGTCAGTCATGATTACACATAATGCAAAAAGACACCAGGAACCTATCTAGGGGGAAAATAATTCTATGTACAATTCCAATGTCTAATATTTATTTATTTTTAAACAAAAAAATCTTATCAAGATAGCAGTTTTTTGGAAGTATGCATAGACTAATATGCTTAAAATGAAACCATAGATAGCTATGAGTAAGAAAATATTATTGTGACCCACACTTGTTCAGAGGAGGATTTCTGCTCTGAGGTGCACCTCGTTGTATTGTTAGTCTTCTGTAGGTTCTCTTCTCAAATGGATTTTCCTAAATGAACTCTCTCACTCCTGTAACTGTGGCATTTGCATTAGTTCACCCTCCAAAAGCCACTTTCCTTTGCCAGTGCCAGCCTCGCTGTCTGCTTCCTCAGTGACAGAGTATCTATGGTGACATGGGATTGTGGCAGCCACGTGGGACAATACTTCTCCAGTTCAAGCCTTCATCTCTCTGTAAGATACACAGATACACGGTTTTCCAGCACAGTGTTTTGGACACTGTTATAAGGAGTAATAGGCAACAGCAGTGGAGGTATTTGCAAATACACAAGTGATGTGTATATGATATGTGTAAAGGAAGAAAATCAGTAGGGAATGTTGTAACAGCTTTTTATATTTGAGAGAGGTAGGTGCAGTACTACCCATGGTCAATGTATTCTCCATCACAAGCCTGTGGAAGAATTTCACACCTCTTAAATGTGTTCTAGTACTTCCTTGTATGTTTACTTAATGCCTGTTTACTGCTAAAAAGAGAGGGAAGCTCTTTTTTAATTGGACACTAAGAGACACGAATGTACTTACCCAGAAACCTAGGGTGCTGAGTAGGTTCGTTGTGCATGGAGAGTCATTTACTGGATGTTTCCTGCATCCTTCAGAGTAAATGGACATCCAGGTAGTGGGATGTCACCAGACTTAAGGATTCCCTTGTGGAAAAATCCCCACCAATCTTTAAAGGTTGTCAGAATGCATGTGTGGCAGACCACAGCTATCAGGAAATAATATGTATGGCAAATGGTTCTGGTTGGATTTTTCAAGCTGAAATTCTGAATAGATATTCAGGATTAAGTCTTGCTCCCTAGGTATATTATCTTTGCTCATTAATAGTTCATTCTCATACTGGAAAGAACTCTCCTTAAAGTAGAGCAAAAGGAAAAATACTATTGTCAGACTCCTAAATTAATAAAGCAGCCCAACCATTTACTTAGAGCAATAAGCAGCACATCCTCAGGTTGAGGAGATGCACAATGGGAAAATCTATCCTTTCGCCTCAGCTGCACATCTGGTAGCCCTTAGGCAGAAGGCAGGTTTGAAAGGCATCTAACCAGGAGCTTGCACACAGTGTGTTTCTTCAGGTAGTGTAAAGTTCAGCAGCCAAGTTAAAAAAAATGCAGGGCTCCTTTCCTCCTTGCCTCCAGCAATATCTGCTTGTGTGACAAAGCGAAAGCTCAGTAGTTCTGCACTTCAAATACCAGTTTGATGTCTGACTTATAATCAAAGTGCTCAGTAACTCCATGCTTTGCACTTACCCAACTGTTTTAATCTTTCACAGTGCAAGCAACTTGATAATGTAATAAACAAAAGATTGACAGAGGATGTAGCAAGCTTAACATACCCCTCCAATTCCTCTACTGAGGAGTGATGTATACTTCAAGTGAAGAATTCCCCTTGTGGCTTCATTGTTTTCAAGGCATTTTTCTAGATGAACTTTTCCAATGTAAAATCATTACAAAGTAGAAATGCAATCTCTCCAAGGGCTAACTTGGAAGCCCAGTCTAATGTATGGGGTTATAATGCAGTAAGGAACCCTATAGGCAAACCAGGACTTTTTGTGGTTTAGTAAGGTGAAGAGATGTGAGAAAATGTTGGATTGTGTTAGGTAAGAGTGTTATGTTTGGCCACCTTATAATTTGGGATGTCTCTCCAAAAGCCAGAGCCTAAACTCTGAAATGAGAAACCCTTAAACTTTCAAAATGTGAGCTCTCTCCATGTTACATTTTTCAAAATGAAAAGGCAGTCCTGAGAACACTGGTGTTCAGGTATCTCTGATATTCAAATCTTGAACTGGATTCAAATTTTACCTCTCAGTGGCAGCTGCAGTATTTTTGGCTTCTGTTCCTTCTGAGATTGTTGCAGGGTGCATAATTTCCCAGTTACATGGTGAAAGGAGCTGGGGGAATTTTATGGCTACTTCAGAAGAAAGTCCCTTCCAGTCACACTGCAGCTACATCAGACTCTGATGAGCAACAAAATAATGCTTTAACATACCTTGGCCAGAGGAAAGCAGTGGGAGTTCAGGCTGATATCATCCCCGCGGAGATGGCTTATTGGGAACTTTTATATGCAAAACTAGAAAAAAATCTGGCCCATCAGAAAATAAAACTCAGTGCTTGCTACCAGGATGGGGAATAAGTGAGAAAAATAAATCATGGTCAAAAGGTATATTGCATTTTCAGCATGACAGGGAGGAAATAGTTGTCTAAGTTATAGATTTACAGTGAGAGTTCACCCAACAGAAGTCTATATAAAGTTTTGAAAATTAGAGACACTCTTGAGAAATATTATTTGCTTTCATCTTAGGAAAACAATTACAATCAATGATGTTGTAATTATCATGTTGGCTTCAAACTATTTGGAAGATTACTTTGTATTAATAACGCAGCTTACACTAATAGAATATAAAAACTCAGTCTGCCTAGTTTGGAAAAGAAGAAGTGCCTTGTTCAGGTTGGAGTAAACCCATTAGTCATTTGTAACTAACCATAGTGGCAGTTCAGAACAATGACATTATCATATAGTGGGGTTTTTTGCTTTTGTGATCAAATTAATAGAAAAAAAAAACAGTTTTCAATTTACTATTAATCGACTCCTTGTAAGTACTAAATTTTTTGTCTGCCTGCAATCAGAGCATTTCTACTGTCCTCAAAAAAAGAGAGATTATAACAGGATTCAATGCCATATAATATACCCTAAAGCAAACCCACCATAATTGTACTTGGCAACTGTACCAAACTACTTCCCAGCAAAGCTGTAAGCTGAGAAAAGCCCACTATTTACCAAAATTATACTGAATGAGCATCAGGGTTCAAGTCCTTGAATGAAATGTGTATAGTGTGAAAGTGATTTTCTTTTCAGAATATTTGATAAAATTAACATTGTGTTTTCCTTAAAAAAAATTAACTCTGGGGTTACAGAAAGAAAAAGAAAAGTTGCTGAATAATTGATAGAAGTGGAGAAGGTAGAAAACAGAAATTACTCTAAGTTTGTAGCTACACCATAACCACTCCTAAAAAGCCTTTTGGGTGAGTGTCTGGGATGCTTGACCAGTGTCAAAGTGGGCAGTGAGACAAGGAAGAATTAAAGGTGTTTGTTAGTGAGCCATGGTGTTACCTACAGGGTCACAGGGGTCTGCCCACCTTCCCTCAGCACCCTCTGATGCAGTAAAGAAAGGAGGTTCCCCTGGGGAACCCACTGGCCACCAGCTGACTGAACGAGCCTTAGAGCTGTTTGTAATCTTGTTCAAGTTGCTATGATTTCCTTCTTTTTTATGCAATAAATGTTACACTGCTAGGAACAGTATGTGTCCCCTTACGGTATTGCAGCAGTCATTATTAGGAAACAGCACATTTTTTATTTATACACACAATATAGAGAAATATATATATATAATATTTTATATAAAATTTGTTATAATTCTATTATTTGTATTTATATAATTTTTACTTCTATAAACTGTATCTTTTATATGCACATTTATACATATACCTTTATATATATTCTTACATTACTTACATTAATACTTTATATACTGGATGCGTTCTATGTTTACAGTATATAAATTGCTTTGTAGAGTAGGTTGATATTATGTCTATCAAATTATATTATGCATTTTCTCATTTTATATGGATAGTATATGTAAAAAATTATAACATGAAGGCTTATAGGCCTTTACTTATTTGAGTGGGTGGGGAGAGTAGGATAGGTGTTAGGAATACTTTTCTAAAAAAAATTGTTTTGAGTCAGTAATAGCTGCTGCTGCTGTGTCCCAGGCTCAGGTTGGTGCCAGGAATGAGTGTTGGGGATCTGGAGGGAAGAGATGCAAGGATGCAGCAGCCACCTCCGAGCATCAAACCCGCGCTGCTGGCAGGCTCCCTGGTGGGTGGGTGATGGGGGCTGCCCCGTGGCTTTCAGCAGAGCTCAGCCTCACCCCGGGAGCCGCAGGTACCCACCCCGGGCGGTACCGACCCCCGGGCGGTACCCACCCACCCCGGCGGGCTCCCGTGGGGGCGGCCCCTGCCCGGTGCCGGCTCTGTTCCCGAGCATGGCTGTGCAGGGCGAACCACGGCCTGGCGCTCCACGTGCCCAGCGCAGGGCACGGCTAATAAGGAGCAGGCTTTTGATGTTGCAAAATTCTCCATCTGTTCCCGGGATTTCTAATTACAGGCATTAATCTGTGCCCCTCCAATGAGCCATAATTGGTAGGCGTTTGCCTCATTAATCATTCAGGTGCTGAGCTGCTCCATGCACAGCCGCAGCAGCTACGGTCCAAGCAAACGGAGCTGTGCGGGCTTTGTATGCGGTACCATTGCAGGTTTTGGAATCGTGGTGGATTCCAAGGACGTTTGCAGTTCCCGTAGCTCAGGGGCGCTTTAATATCCTGAAATGCCACAAGATGGCACTGACTGATTCCGAGGCCCCTCGTCCCGCCGGCCCCGCAGCCCGGGCAGGGCTCTGCCATGGCCGCAGGTGCGCTCTGGGCTACTCGGGGCCTTTTTCACCAGCTAGCTGGTGGCCAACTGCACTCAGCTGTTCCTGCTTTGTTTTGATGTGGTTTCTTTTAAACTGTGGCTATGAAATGCTATGACTCCGTAACAGTGGCATAAAAGCTTTTGGGTTTAGACAGATTTGATTTTCCAATGTTATATGCAATGGCTGTTTGTGTGTTGAAGTCCTGAGCCAAGCCATAGAAACAGGTTAGGAAGCCCGGGCTCCCTAAGTCCACCAAGAGCTGACATTTGTTGTTTGTTGCTGAATGGGGTGAGTTCTTAGTGAAAGGCAGAACGCCATAGCCGTGAGATGCTCAGAGTTCGGCTGGAGGGGTCACTGAGTGGGTACGTGTAGCTCTGCAATTCACAGTGTGCCACCATGGCTGCTTCCTGACAGGCCTCTTCCTTCCACCTTGTGCCACCATGGCTGCTTCTTGCCAGGCATTTTCCTGCCACCTTGTGCCACCATGGCTGCTTCCTGACAGGCCTCTTCCTTCCACCTTGTGCCACCATGGCTGCTTCCTGACAGGCCTCTTCCTTCCACCTTGTGCCTCCATGGCTGCTTCTTGCCAGGCATTTTCCTGCCACCTTGTGCCACCATGGCTGCTTCCTGACAGGCCTCTTCCTTCCACCTTGTGCCACCATGGCTGCTTCCTGACAGGCCTCCTCCTGCCACCACGCTGGTGAGCCCTACACAGCTGCTCACTTCACAATGGTTCATAAACCTCTCCTGTACTTGAGCATTGGACATTCATGTCTGGACTCTCCAGGTATCCCCAGTTGGTTCATGAAGTCTCTTGTTTTCCTATCATAGTAAAGAATCATTCCCTGCTTTGCTCCAAACCATGCCTTTTAGGCTGGCTGTAGCCTCCTGAAGGGTGCTGCAGTGGCTCAGTTTATTGATGAGTTGCAATAATTACTCTGAGTCTCTTTGTTATGACACTGGTTTTGAGTTTCACCCATGTATAATGAATAGCCTAACAAACATAGTGTATTATTTAATTTCTTTATTAGTCATTTATTATATAGCAAGTTTTTAACTGAATCAGAAAAGTTTCTGGATAGAACCAATTTACTGTCATCATGGTGTAACATATGGCTCTTACAAAGACTTACTTTTGGCAAATTCAGACATTGCAGAACCTGCCCAACACTAAAATAATATTTTTTTCATTTAACAGACTTTTAGTCAAATCTAATCTTTGTTTTGCCTGGGAACAGATTTTTTTCTGGTTCCTGAAAGGGGAAAAATTCTCTTTCAAATGACCTTCTCATCTGTGAGAAAATACACATTGGCCAAATGCTGAAATACTGCCAAAACTCTGCTTCTTTAAAAGTAAGATGAATCCCACACTTTTTCTAGGTTTAAATCAAACTTTTAGTCAAAAGAAAATAAGAAATAAAAAATAAATAATACAGACAGTACAGACACAGAACAGATGCTTACATTTAAACATATGCCATTCAGCAGTTAGGAAAAATGATTCAGACACCAACATATCAAAGGCATATTAGTGACATATGGTGTCTGACATGCTTCCACAAATGAATACATACACTGGCTTTGATGACAACCATGCAAATTGTATCTTTCCACATGAACAGTTTATCAGGAACAGTCAGATTTGTGTCTCCACAGCAACATGTATTTTGGATTTCTTGTGGAGGACACACCATGTTGTAATCACACAGTATGTCAAATCAGGGGAACGTGTGTCAAATCATTCTCCTTGTTTCCACTGAGACCCAGGCTAAGACTTTAAAGCATGTGAGAGCCCCAGCAAGCAGCTCTGCCTGGCAATAAGGGCCAGCTGGCAGCTGTGCTGCTGCACAGGACTGGGTTACAGCTCCAGGAAGAACTCCCCCTTCTGGGACAGCAACCCTGTCCCCAAAAGAAGGGGCAGGGCAGGGCACCCTCTAAACCAGCCACATGAGACAGAGGTGAATTCAGCCAGGTTGGTTATTTGACCTCTGCACTGTAGATTTGCTCTGGCTCCTCCAGTCCCTTAGCATCTCTGAGAATACAAAACACAACACAGTCTCCCACCAGTGGTCACAACAGTCCTCATTTGGCACATTTGCTAAAACCATTCCAAACCACATTACCCATAACAAAACAGGAGCCCAGGAACAGCAGAGCCCAAGCACTGCTGCTGCTGCTGAGCTGTTCTCCCAGAGACAGGCAAGCAGAGTGAATTGGACACAGGGCACTTTTCTTTCTGAGGGCTGATCTCCTTGGCAGATGGTGGGCAGCTCCAGCACATGGGAGGTGACTATTTCACCACAGGAGGAATACATGTTAAAGTTTATTAATATTAGGGGGGATGGTCAGGCTAACATGGTGCTTCATGTCAAGGTACTTGAGTCCTGTCTAGACTTCAGACTGTTTCAGTGGAAAAAGCTAATTTCAGGTGCTGGAAGAGTTGTGCTGGCCAAAATTTGAGGTGCCAACTCAGAGACTCTTGGAGGCACCTGTGGTCAGATGTAGGGTTAAAGGAACTTTTAAGATTTTAGCTTTAGAACTCCATGGCTCAATTTTGCCTATGTTCCTCTCTAGAAAGTCGTCAGGGGGTAGCTGTTCAGTTCAGAGCCTGTAAAAGCAAGAACAGAATAAGCAAAGGTCATACTGAAGTTTACACAGATAGCAGCTGAGGAAGGTCAGGTTGTTGAGAGAGATTTTACTGGGCCCATGTATCTAAATAAATAGGAACAAAAGAACCCCAACAAAAGCCCCCAACTTACTTTAAAAAATCTAAATTAGCTCTATAGTTCTCTTCCCCATAACACAGCTCTAGCTTCAACACTGATTTCAATGGGCAGTAGCCTAAATAAATATTTTTCTCCATTTAACAGCTAATGTCTTTCTTCATCAGAATATCCTTGAGTCTATCAGTTAATTCACCATCTTAATTGCCATACAATCATGGAGGGTCTCCTAAAAATGCATCCTAAATAAGGAGAAATGCCAAATTATTATTCCTTCTCTGGCTACGTTTAGAGCCTAACTGGGTACGTGTGCTGGTCCCACTGATGCCTGGACAAGGCTTTCAGCTCATGGCTGGCTCACATCCTGTCACTTTAGAGAACAGAGAGCAAGCTGTCCTCCCTCCCTGGGGACAGGAGTACATCTGTTCCTCAGGCCAAGGTGCTGAAGACAGGCAGCAGCTCACCAGTGTTCAGCATAAAAATGCCAAGCAACTTGGGCTAGCCTAAAGATGCAGGTTTGATTGCAAGAGCTCTGCCCTGACGGCTTCTGTACTTTGGCTCCCAAGCTTACTGCCCTTAAATAAAAATACTATTAGTGTTTATAGAATTTCCAGTTTATTTTATCAGTCTCTCCTGTGTGTTCTCTCTGGTATAGAAAAGGGGGGAAAAGTGCAATATATTGTCTTCTAGTCACTAGTTGGTCCTCCTTTAAGGACCTTGTAAGATATTTTTTGTGTATTGTTTCCCTGCATATGTGAGCAGCTTTACTACTTCATCCCCCTTAGGACCACTTAACAACATCAGCAAAGCAATTAAGTGTAGTTTTCAGGAAAATGCCAGAGGCATTACACTGTCTGGATGGGAGTCTCAACCCAATTATTTTCAGCTAGTTGTGAACTGTGGAAAGTGGACTTTACTTCATTATAACTTCAGTTCCCACTGATTAAAAGTCTAGGATGTTACAGACGGTAAGGAAAAATGAAACAATTAAACTTTCCATCAATAAAATTGCTGCATATTCTTCAACATAGGGGTTTACTTCTCTCCAGAGAAGTGATTAAAATGAACTGATTGAACTATAATTTGATTGACTGAAGAGCTGCAATCCATTGCACTAAAGCTGAAATTCCATCTTATTGCTCTATTTAACTCCAAATATAAAAATTACTGGCGGTCTTGCAAAGCCCTTATGCAGTCATCCAGCTGAAACTTCTTGTTGCTCACAGGCTGCAGCAGGTTCTGTTCTTTCACTGATGTGTCTGCATGATGCACAATGGATTGATGTCAAGAAAGACACGATGACACCTGAGAAATTATATTAATACAGCTTTAGAAAAAATAGAAAGGGCCTGTTATATTATCAGGTATCTTCTACCTATTATAATCATTTGGGGATTCTAAACACAACCACAGATAAAATCAACCCAAGAGACTGAAGAGAATAATTGTCAGGTAATATACAGTTGTTGCAGAAAAAAATTAGCATATTCTCCTGATGAAAAATGCATCTGTGATTCTCCTTCCTGCTGCAGAGCTGTCTTCAGGAAGGTGTGAGGCTGCCAGATGCAGAGGTTTGTAGATGTGTACATGTATGGATGACTCCTTCCACCCAGAGTGCCTCAATGGGTCTGGTCTCAAGTCAGCTTTGCTGGCTGTGAATTAGGATGCCTGAACTCCAGTGCAAACACTGTTTCTTGGGGCTCAGGACAAGCTTTTATGTTTTGCTTAGACTACAAGGGCTCTGTCTCCACAGATGTAGGAGCTCCTGTGGCATGGTGAGGGCTAATGAGCACCAGCTAAAGAACAATGAGCTGCTTTGCTTCTGTCAGCAGGCTACCAGGATGTCCCAGTCTATGAAATACCCAGAATATCATTCCCCCTCTGAAACTTTAGTTGAAATGCCATTTCCTGTTATGAGGTTACCCCTCTGTTGTGTAACACCTGCTTCTCTAGTCCCACCATGTATTTTGAAATAAAACATGGTATTTGACCCATAGTAACATTGGGTAAGAATACAATATCATACTAAGTCACAGTAAGAATACCTTATATTGGTAATTAAATGTATCAGGCTGTGTAAGATGTGTGGATAACAGCTGGCTCAAATACTTAATGCACTTCCTCTGATAGGCAGCTAAAATTCTGAATGAATTCAATACAAGTTTTCCCACTAAGATCACCAAGAACCAGGCCATGTACTCCTTGATAATATTTACTACTGAGCTCAGTTTGCTGTGGAGCTTTGAACTTCTGGCTGTGCTGATCTATGAGGCTGGCTCATAGCTGCTCAGGCCCTGGATGTGATTTGTGCCAGCTTCAACCCTTGCATATTGCCAATCCCAGTTTTACAGCAATACCTGACCACAGTCAAAGTCTATTAATCCACTAAGTTCTTTGGTCTTAACACACAGGACATATCAATTCTTCCTATTTGTTAGCCCAAAGCTACCAGAACTGTACTGGAGTCATTGAGGCAGTATTGATCTGAAAAAATGCTGCCTTCATCCAATTTAGAAGGAACACCTTTGACAAATTATATTTGGCACTTAATGATTGTCTTGCATTATTGGCCTTTTCCTTTGTTTCCTCTTTCCTTTTGATTACCAATTACTATAAATGTTGTCCTCTACCCTGCCTCACCAGAGGTAACTTTGAATAAAGGTGTGCAGCAACAAGAGGCTTTTAAAAGGGAGACGAGGGCAAATACAGAACCACAAATTTGTAGGTATCTCTGGAGGCTGCAGAATGTTTGCTACATTCCCTGAGCTGAGCTTTATGTACACACAGCAGAGGCACGTAAGGCTCCAAACAGCTTAAATGCCTGTTTAATGCCTATTTAATCTTTCAGTTCTTACACAGAAAGATAAATTCTCTCAATTATAAGAACTTTGCATCAAAGTTGAAGCAGAAGGTGCTGTGCTTGAAGTAATTTGTATCTTATTTTCTTGCAGGACAAGAAAATGGCAAAAAAGAGGAGCCCCAAGTGTGAAACTTGCCTTGAGACTTCTCTAATTCCTGCATGAGAAAGTGGAAGGGATCCTGCACAGCATTTATTCATCTCTAACAGTATTCCTACATCCAAGGCAGCAAGCAGAGCCTGGGAAGGGCTTTTTGTCATACTGACACAAGTCACAAGAAGTCTGGGGAGTGTGCAAACAACATCAAGAGCAGGGCAGGACCTTCTCCCAAGCCCAGCCTGTGCTGGCACATGGAGGAGGAGGTACAGACATCTGGTGACCCAAGAAATTGCTTGATGTGGTTCCCCAGAGAAATGTCAGCAAATCTATGCAGAGAAACTGGCAAACAGTTCCAGCAGACCATGCTGGCCTGGCACATCATGGAAAAATTAAAGAATGATTCAAGCTGGATCTGTTTTCTGTGCCTGTGGGCCTCCTGGCAGATGCACAGGAATAACCTGATCTACCAAAAAGAACATCATTTTGCTATGGATGCTGCAAATCACACATGTGACTCCTCTCTTCTTACCCTGTTATGGAGAGGCAGCAATTTTCTGTGTTTCAACAACAAATTAATTTCAAAATCCCCAATTACACAAATATACAAAATGTATTTGCCAGCAGATTTTTGTTTGGAAAAATTCAGCACTTTAATTACATAGATACCATAACTCCTTATTTTTACAAAAATGTGATTACTGCAATTTCTTCATTAGGGAATAGTTTTGGTATTTACAAAAATGTTATTTAGGAGGCGTGGTGTTATCTCTTTATCCCACACTGTTAACGCCCCAGCAAAACATAAGCAAACACTTGAATGCTTTCCTCCTAGCAACCAAGGTCTCTCACATCAGAAATGCAGCATACTTGTCTTTTTCTGTACTTTGTATTGAGCCAAATTTCTAGTTTGTAACCCTTGGGCCATTCAATAACCATAAGATTCCTGGAATATAATTTTAGGTGAAAATCTACACCAGGGACTATGGTCACAGGGCCAGATTTTCAGGCTTTTGTGTATCCCTTACTTCCGCTGATGGAAATTTTGCAAAATTAATCTTAAGAATTAAACTTCTTTACATTTACTAACTGGCTGCATGACTTAACTCTTCAAATTATCAGCAGCTTTTACAAAGTGCTGAGTTTCTGCAATTCCTACTACGGTGAGTCTAGAACACAGATATGGAGCATTGCCTTGGGATCTCACTCTCTTTCAAATCTGGGATAATGGTGCTGTTTTTACTGAAGAAAAGGGAGGGTTTTGGATATCTTGAAGTCTTTGCAGAATATTGGGGACCCATAAACCCCAAACAAACCAACAAATACACTATCAGCATCCTCTCCTTGTCTACTTCCTTCTTTCCTTACATAAAGGTAAGTTCTCATTTCTTTCTTTTCTTATCTAAGGGAGACTTATGGTCTCCTTGCTAACTCTTCAAGAAAAACAGAGAAGCACCTGGGAAATCTGTCTCCCAAGGAAAAGATGAAAGATATAGCTAAGTGAGAGGATGTGTCCTTCTCAACACTGACAGCGTGGTCAAAGTGACAGCTCTCCCTGACTTTTCCCTGAAGAGTTCACAGACAACTGTCCAGAAGAGCGCCCGGTCTCCCCGGCAGTTCTGCTAACAGCAGGAATCACTGCAACACTCTGGACTGCTGCTGCCATGTCATTCCAGTGCCTCTGGGGTCACCTGAGTGCATTAAATTAACACTGTTCCCAGGCACAGCAAAATGTCTGGGAACAGGATGGTGCAGCATAATAATGGGATGGGAGGGGTGGATGCACACCTAAATATGAAATGATTGCAAGGAGTGGGGAGCGCTGATTCTGACCGACATGACTTAGTGCCAAGTGCACGTTCTCACACAGATCTCCCAGCAGATTATGTGTCTCTTCACCACCACTTAACATTTTTATAGCTTATTTTCAGTATTTTTGCATTTGTTTCACCCGTAATAATTTATTTATGAGCTTAAGATTATTAAAAATTTGAAGCTTCATTACAAACTATCCTGGGGGAATCTCACCTGCCTCATCCTATTACATTATTATTACCAAGTGTCTAATTTATATTTAATCAGACATCAATTGAACATCAATAAAATAATAATGAATTAATAAGCTATATCTTCCTAGAAATACTAGTAGCTTAAGTATGTAAGCAAAGGCAATGCACTGTCTGTGGGTCAGCTATCAAATCTCTCTGAGACTATTTGACAGAACAATTTAGTATTTAGAATATGATAATAAGCCATAAAAATAGTTAATTGCTATGGTCTTCAGCTAATTCTTATGATAATTATTGCCTGCACCAACCTGTGAACCTGAGCTGAGAATCAATCCAGAGTTCCATGTAAGACAGTCATTTCCAAACACTGTAAATGCCTAAGGGATTCCATGTTTCCATAAAATGAAATGACGAAAGAATTTCAGCTTGGGTAAATGCTTAATTTTACACTTTAACATGACCTCTCAAAGTGAAATTATTTATTTTTATATACAGAAAAATCAAAAAAAATCTTAAAAAAATTAATATAACATCTGCATATGAACATTAAAATAGCATAGTTCAACACTGCTGGTTAAGTGTTCTGCTTTAACAAAATATCAACCTAAAAAAAAGCTTTAGCAAATACTTCTCTGCAGAAGTGGCATTATTTCAGCCTGGGGAACTTCAGTAAAGACCCTACTCCTATTCCACCCTATGGCTCCACAGTGATTGTCATCCCAAATTAGTGATGAATATCACTAATTGGGGACTACTTCCATGTGCCTGTCCTTCTTAGGCTAATCCTTCCTCTGCTAAGCCTAAAGAGTCAAAAATTTCATTCTGGATCTTTTTATTTATTCTTCAACTTCCTCCTATGTACTTTCCTTTATGGTTTAAATTTTATCAGGTGTTGAAAAAGAGCCCTAGATGCAAAAGATAACCATGTTGTCAGTATTCTTCTCTGTCCCAGTCCACTAAGAATCACTTAACCCTGTTC
The DNA here is from genome assembly GCA_013389925.1 of Aegithalos caudatus. Taxonomy (NCBI): domain Eukaryota; kingdom Metazoa; phylum Chordata; class Aves; order Passeriformes; family Aegithalidae; genus Aegithalos; species Aegithalos caudatus. The sequence goes on along the minus strand of WEIU01018692.1, from coordinate 637,648 downwards.
TTCAAAATGATCCCACTGAAGTCAGTCACTGCCTCAGCCCCTCACTTCATTGGGATTTACATGAGGGCTTTAAATATCCATCTCAGGAACTGAAGCCAAAAGACAAAATTATCTTTTTATGATAGTCTGATATTTTTTAATATTCACTGACTCTCCTTTGCTTTTCATCCACAATAAGTTTTTCTTTTTGAGGTCCTTTGCTGTTTGTATTCCACAAGCAAGGATTATAAGGCCAGGTTTCCTCAGATGTGCAGCATGGGCATCTGCATAATTACAATCCCATGGAAACCTCAATGCCTCTTGGGATATTGAGAAGTGCACCAAGAAGTGCTATTCAAATCCAACATAAAGAGGTTCCAGTTTAACATTTAAAATTTTATTAAGATCTAAAGGGGCCATCAGACATTCTGGTCTAATCTCTTATATGAGATTTTTACTCAGTTCTGCATCAATCCCCACCACTCCTGTTTGAGTAAAACACATCCTATTGAAATACTTCCAGTGTTAATCTGGAAATGGAAAATCCCTCATCCTGGTGGCTTACACTAGCATTTATTACCCCACACATTTATTACCTCACTTCTCAACTGAACTTGTCAGGCTGTCACTCCCACTCACTGACTTGTCCTTCCCTCCATGCAGGGCTTTGGCAGCTCATGTTTTGGTCCCAGGAATGCTGGTACACCACCACCTGAACGAGCTGGACTCATCAAAGCATGGGCAGTTCCACCACTCAGAAATGGGAAAGCCTCAGCAGGTCTCTTTACCATGAAGGATTCATCAAAGTTCAGAATCAAGGACATCTCTGTTCTTCCTGAGCAGACTCAAATACACTCCTTTTTGGGACACTCTCATGGGGAAATGATGACTAGTTTAACACAGAGAGCACCTTCCCATACCTCCAAGGGATAGTTATAATTTTTGGGCAATGCACTTACTGGATTTCATATTTTCTGCCATGTAACCACAGTCAAATTTTGAAAAAAAAAAAAAAAAAAAATGCAACTCACCTCTTTTTTTAAAAATCTTCCACCATGGACTAGTTTGACTGCTCTCATTCAATTAAACCACTCACTGACTTGACAGATCTTTCTCATGAGTAAGAAGAATGAAGGTCTTCCATTTCTGGATGTGCTTTGCAATGGATCCTGTGAAAATCAAGATAAATAATATACACTAATTCATCTTTAGTGAGCACAAAAATAGGCCCCCAAAGTGACAGCTATCGAGTTGTATCCAGTGAATGCTGTATAACCCCTTCTGTAAGCACAACAATGAGTAAAGATCAGTCTCTTACTACTTTCTTACTCCCTAGAGTGACAGACCCTTAATTATGGCTGTTACATTAATAATGGATTCAGAGAGACCTACATGGCTGAGGCTGCATTCTCCTCTAGACATCAAAGACAGTATTCAAATCCTGCCTGGGAAAACTCCTCAGTAACATCTGATGTTCTCCTCATCAGCTGATGTTCATCCCAACCAAGGAATGCTCTGTTCTAGACAAAGCACAGACCTCCAGCTCACTTCCTCCTACTCCTGGATAATAAAGCATCCTGCAAAAATAGATATACCATTGAAAAGGGAAAGATTTATGCCTGAAAACACTGAGAGAAAAGAAAACCCCACCTCTCATTAAGCTCTGAAAAACTACTAGAGACTCTGGGTAACTTGCCCAGGCCTCTATATCCTGCACAGTTTGCCCATCTTTAATAAGTCCCTGACAGTGTTTGTGACTCAACAATGCAAAAATAGTATCACAAATTGTGATTGTTTAACAGAAAATTCAACTAGAAACCCCCACTAGGACCCTGTATCACCAGCATCTATCACTGCACCACAGCAGCAACATTTTAATTCTGTATGTGCCCATTTATGGGCACTCTTCAGGTATAAACATGCTTCTACAGTAGCTGGGGAGGATGTCTACACAAGTCCCCAGCAAGGGAACAACAGGGCAGAATCAAGATTCAGGTGTGCACCAAACAATGAATAATTCATAAACCCCTACATGTAGGTAACATGCAATTCTTACATAGCAGTTATAGAGAATTAATGTAACTGCCTCTCAAGAGAATTACTAGAAAACACCATTATCCTCTGCAGGTATGCACATGCAAGCTAAAGCTAAGTCAATGTAACAGGTGATGACATACCTTGTGACTAATTATTTGGTTTAAACTTGTTTTGGAATATGTAGGAACTTATTGATAGCCAACATCTTACAGCATTGCCTATGTGGAAAGCAATGCCTGGCAAATTAGGAATTCTTAATAAATCTCTGTGCTTCTAAGTATTACTGTTGATGCTCGAGTTAGATTCAGCTAATTTTTGTCTAGACTCAGCACTGTGGCTCAATCCATGTTTCTGCATTTCCCTGAGGATTTGGAAATACAATTTTTGACTCGATGAGCCTATTAAAAAATTAAGAAATGCATATGCAGCACTGCCCTTGTCTGTCTATGAAAGTAAAACTGGTTCAGGATGCTATAATGGCACATATGTGTACCTAAAGCCCTGGCCCCAAGATGAATACTGTGTTATCTACAAGCAAATGATGCTGTCCTAAAACAACACTGTCAAGGTGCACTACCAGACTCTAGTAAACCTGGATGTGGCAAGCAGGAAAAGCATTTTTAGACAAACCACATCTGTAAAGGTAAGTTTCTTCAGAACTTCACCGCCACATGGTGATTGTGCAAAAATAAGCAGAATCAAACAGCTCTCTGCAAAACTTAAGACTGTTCCATACCTGTATAATTATCACACAGCACACTTCATTGGTAAGAGCTGCTGTAAGCAACACAAATCTGTTTTAACCTTAGCAGTAACATTTTGTGAACATTTGCCCTTCCAAATATCTTTTAAACAACATAACCAGTACTCAGTAAGCCATCCTCAGCTGTGGGAGCTTAGCAGTTTGCCACTGATTTAGTCAGCTCTGGGCATTGCTAAATATCAGGTCTCATGTAATTGTGAGTTCAAAAACATCTTCTGAAAAAAGGAAATTGAAACTATTTATGATCCTTTTTGCAGTTTAAATCCTGTATAATATTCTTGATGGAGATTCTAGACTTAAAAAACCCACAGTTTAAACTAAGGTTTAAAAAACCTGTCTGATTTGCCACAGAAATCAATCTTCTGCTATCCAATTCCATTCTTAATGAAAGAGACAATTCAGAAACCTACAGGAACATGCTTTATTGATTCAGTCACTAAAGCCTGTGCCTATGTTCCCTCCAATAAACCTAACCACATAGTGCTTCTCATGCACTGAATTGCAGGGGGAGACAATGACCCCAGATCTGTTCTGCTGGAAGTCCAGTGAGACTAAACACGCCCAATAAATGTAAACACAGCACACCACTAAGTTAATGGCAGATGTGTTTAGGAGACAAAGAGACTTATATTTCCTCATCATTATTCCTTCAGCTGAGCCTCTGCCTTCTTTGTAATTTATTTTCCCTGGGCAGTTGTGCCCAGATGCATACCTGTTTCTTCATGGAGATCCTTGTTTTTCTCAGTTTTGTAGATGGATTAAACAAAGGAGGAGGAGGCCAACCTACATGTGTGAGGTCACACAGTGACCTGTAATCTGCACTGCAGCAGATGCCCAAATTCATCCAGGTTCAACAGCTAATTTGGCATCAACCTGGAGTGTAGCTGCACTGCACTGGATGTTTTATAAATATGTCTTTCAATAATCTCCCTCACTTATGAAAGCAATAAAAAGCAGTAAGAACAGCAGAGCCTATATTGGGTGAGCTTTCCTATGAAATTCCTCTAATGCATCTCAGCTGTGACCTGCAGTAATTTGGGTAATCTAATAAGGCTGAATGCCCTGTAAGAATCTGGGATGATACACTGTCTAACTGCAAGACAGAAGCATGAGAGAGCAGCAAGATACCAGGTATGCCCCAGTCAGAACAAGAGTGAACTTAAAAATTAGGTGTTAGAAAATACAGGAAAACATGTTATCAAGAAAATATGCTTTGCACAGTCTAACTGGTACTTTCAAGTACCACCAATTCAACATTCATTTCCAATTCAAAACATTGCATCTACTTGTCCTGCTCAAGGGAATATGCTACACAGATTTAGCATCAGGTTTTATGGTTTTTAACTACAGTTAATCCTATTATTCCAGTAGAAATACCTTGAAGTATGGCATATTTTCAGGATCACCCAGGTTTTGCCAGAAATCCAAACGGTCTTTTGCCTTCTACCTTATGACACAATAGATTTTATGGAGTCCATTTCTATCATTCTAATATTCTTCTCCCTTTACATATGCTTTTGACAAGTGTGCACAGACCCAGTCAAGAGTAACACTCTTTACTGCAAAACTTATCTCACTTGTATTTGGACTTTGTGGCTTTAGTAGAATTCTAAGTGAAGAATAGTTTCAGAAAGCAGCCTCTCCTGTTAACTGGATAAATAAGGTAACAATTTAGTGGTGTATAGAGGAGTTAAAACATTTTGTTATGCTCTTTAATATTTCTCCTAATTCTAAAATCAGCTAAAACTCCAGCATAAAAATCACTTTTCCTTTAGAATTGCCTCTCAGCAGGGTAGTGGGCACAAGTTATCACTTTATGCCATACTCTATGTTCAAAGCCATCAGCATTCAATGCGCTAAGAAGTGACACTGAATCCCACAATCAGAAATAAAAACGAAAGTTTCAAAAAGATTTCAGAATTTAGATGAATATAAATAGCTGCTTTGAAGATGGAAAGCATTTTACAGATTTACATTTTAGTCTGTTTTGTACGGATAAACAGACAAAAATATGTTTTTAAAAGGAGCAATATGATTTTCAGTTTAACACTTTCCATAATTAGATTGTAAGAAATACTAGGAGCCACAGAAAGAATTATTTATGTTCACTGTACAGAGAGTTTATGTTTTGCTTCTGCTTATTACTTGAGCTTATGAAAAGCATTTCATTTTATAACCTTAACTACTATTAATGTAAGCCACAAGCTTTTTGCAAAAATACATTCCCACTATCACCTTTCCCAAGTATGAGGATTCAAAGAAATCAGGGCACTATCATTGTTTAGTCAAGAGACTCAGAACGTTTATCAAAGGTTTTCTTTTCTCTTGAAAGACACAACTAATGTTGCCAAAGAATTCATACGAACTTAGAATTAAAAATGTTACAAAAAGTGCTCTGAAAGGAAAAGTAATTGGAAGGATTCATGCTCTAACACTGCTTGCTGTCACTTTGCTCTTAATGACTGAAGTGTTTTTATAGTTTTCTGTGCTCTTCCTTATGCTGTATAATTTGATTTCCAAATCCCCTGAGAGCTCTGTGACAAACCTGCAGGGTGTTTCCAGGATGTAAAGGTCAGAGCTGAGGACAATGGGCATGGAGTGTGCAGAAGACAAATCTCAGAATTTCTTGCTTTGAATCTGTCACTGACACAGAAACCAGGGTCAGCAAATCACAAAGAGAAGCCTCTTAATGGAAAATCAAGCATGGTGGCAACTTCCTAAGGAAAAATCAACTTTGGTGGAAACTTCTTAAAGATGTTAGTGTAATTGCCAGCAGAATCCAAGTGACATTCCTTAAAAGAAAGGAAGAAGACAGCTTTCCAAAAATCTACTGTATGGAAATCAAATAAGCTTCCTAATTTCTTGAACAAAAATTGTATACTGGGAAGCCCAAACTGCGACTTGCATGCTTGTCTCATGTGTAACACTTGGAGGACTAGGGAAGTCCTCCTGTGCTATATTCCTGGACTTCTTCCCAGCCCATCCTCCAAAGAAGTCTTTCCTCAGCCAGCTCCTTCCCTGCCCTCACACCAGCCTCTAGTTTTCTGACAAGATATTGCTCTTTTGGGCTAGATACCATATGACCTTCCCTGTGCTGTCCCCACAACTATTATTTATATCAGTGCCAGCTAATCTCTATCTTAGGGTTCCTAATAACCTTTTTATTGTTTAATTAACATAATCACTTCTTAAGAACCACTGTAATACTAGTTAGTGGAACAGGTGCTGTAACTAGTAAAAAGTCTATAAAGAGAAAACTCAATATCCCACCAGATGTGTGTATAGAGGATGTACCTTTCAACATCAGAAATTCCCTTTTGGGGACCTGAAAGTATTCTCTTCTGCTTCTGCATGATGTGCCACAGTTTTAATTCACTTGTTATTCTTTGGTTAATCAAGTTCATCTGTAGTATAAATGTGAGTACCATTATGCTAATTTCTGCACTAGACATGCAAATATATAAACATTTGTGTGCCAAATTACTAAGGTTCTGTCTATAATGTTATGCCCCTATTTACTATCTATATTTTATGTCTTATGGATTTCTAAACATTTAAATTTATATCAGTGCTGTCACATATCTGCAAGCAGAGACAGTTTTATGAGCACTAAAAAAGCTGCAACACACAGCTACTAAATACTAATGACATAAATGGTATCCACTAATGGTCTCTATTTTTATTACAATGCAAAACTTCAATACATTGCAATTACCATTGCTCTGAGGCTGAGCCATACACACTGTATAATGCCAACTTCCATCTCTATAGCATAAAATGACATTATTTGTTGTTCAGCCCTGTACTGCAGATGTTGACTGAATGCTCAAGTCAGCAGTTGGAGCTAAAATTCACTCTATTTACAAAGTCTTACTGTTAACTAATACCCTAAATTGTCAGATATGCCAATGCATTAGACATTTTTCAAAGCCTGCTGCACTAATAGCATGTAAGTGTAGCACATGTCTTCTTGTACCTGTCAACAGCCCAGGAACTTTGCAAAGGTAAAGCATGTCAAAAAAGGGAATTATCTTCTTATGCCTCTGTGTTAAAAAAATCTTAAGTGAGCAGTTTTTCTAAAACACTGCAATACAAAAGTGCATTCAACAGAGCTTACTCTCTTGTAACTAAGTTTCTTTTTCACCTTTTTCATGTTAAATTTTAAATTCTTCATTCATAATTTCAACTGTCTCCTTTCACTTCAGCTACCAAGAAACTAAAGCATCCTCTTAGAGCTTTGAAACAGTGGAAATCTCAATGTTCATAAAACTGGATGAAAACAAGAGAACTGCAGAATCTCTCCTACATGAGTTGGGGTTGAAGGGGTTAATTTCATTTCATCAATGCATTTTACTTGCCAGAAACTTTCACCAAAATAAAGGACAGCTGAGTTCATCTCTCAGACTTTCTCAAGCTGGTTCATCTCACATAAAATGAGTGCAATTATGTTCCCTCCCATCGACTTCAAGAATAACCTCCAGAAAGCTGAAAGTTTTGTTTGAAACAGGAGACATTTTTCCTATTTCCATGCAGCTGGGAAGTCATTTACACAAGGAAAACACTGGAGACAAAGTAGGTGTCAGACTGGGTAGCATTTTACATGCATTTTCTGACACAAGGCAGACAACAGAAACGTGCACACAAAATATTTCCTTTCAAGGGCCGGCTAGTGTGCACAGCAAAATCAAGGAGACATTAGTGTAATTATTTCAGAGTTACCAAATACTCCTTGTCCTTAGAAACACAATCCAATTATGACTTGTGACTTTTAAGCATAGAAAACCATTCCACCTGAAAACAGTACTTTAAATTTTCTCACTCAGCTTGCAAAATCTAAACTCTCACAACTGACTAGAGAAGAGCACATGGTGTAAAATGTATAGAATAATTCTACCTAAATCTTACAACTGGGAATACTGACATTGAATTACTTATTTTCTTCTTCTTCCTTTCTCTGCCAAGAATCATGAACATCACAAGTGCTTCCTAATGCGATCTGAACCCACTTCAGTGTCCTAATATTTTGACTAAATAGGTTTCATTAAAGATCCCAGTTAACTACCTCTGATGTACAATCGAAGCAATAAAATATTCCAACTGAAAATCAAATGGCATTTTAATTTCAGAATCAGGATTTCTCAAAAGAACAAATTCATTACTGTAAACAGTTGTAGGAAAACACAGGTTTTTTAAATAAGCAAAATATGCTATGTGTTTTCTCAGCTCGGCTTTAAAATAAGAATTTTAACATAATAACTTATTTTTGAAATACAAAATGTCCAGGGCCAAGTAATTTTTAATCCTCTCTACGCATCTTAAAACTTGAAACAAACTGGGCTGAGTTCACTAACACAAAAATGAAATATCTGAGTACAAGAAAAACATTTTCCTTTAATTATTTCTCCATTCTTTCCTGAGGAAACTCTTGGGGTAACTGCAACCAATTTTGACGAGTATTTTGGACCTTTTGAAATTTGACAACCTGCATTGTTCACTGTAATTCTTTCTCCTTGCTTAAAAATCACATTGTAACAAAGGAGGAAGTGACCTCTTTATAATAAGACCTTGGACAAAATCTGAGGGTATCAACTTGAAAGAAAATGTTAACTGTGTTTCAGTTTGTAAGTGTAATACCCCCTAGGAAAGTAGCAATAAATCATGGGTTGGTTAATGCTAAAAGCAACAGGTTCCTGACCCCCTTTTTTTTGTGTGTTTGGTTTTGCTTTTTAGTGTGGTTGGTTTGTTTGGTTTTCTTTAGTTTCCTTCCCCCTTACTTTCTCTTCACAAGTTTGCCCTCACAACTTTCAATGCAACAAAGCCCAATGTCATTCCCCTAACAGACCACACTTGATGAGGTGCCTAATTAAGAAAGCAGCTGCCCTAAAAACTCTGTAATATCAAGGAGAATGAGACACCTGCAGAGGCCGAGTCAGATGTCTCTACTGGAGAGCTCCCAAGCTCCTAATGCAGGTGTCTCGGGATAGCAGAGCTTCATGGTCTGAGACCAGCCCATGACCCAAATAGGGAGTTCTGTTTCAGCCTAAAATGTGTACATTCCATAAGGGCACAGAAACAGACCACAGCTGCAGCCCAGAATCAGACTTACAAAGCTCTCCAAGGATATCACAGACATTCCTAGAGCAGTAGGGCAGGTTGGTTTCTGAATTCACAGGCTTGGCAGATGTCTCTGGACATCTCTCCCACCCTGTTGCTCCGGTCTCTTCCACAGTAAAACAGGACATAAGCTCTTGTGGAGCTTAGCTATACCTGGGTATACACAATGAAAACATTCTCCTTGACTGAAGCAATAAAAAGACATGGGAAACAAAAGGAGGCTTTCCATCCACTTCTGCAGATGATCAATTGAGCCCTAAAGTGAAAGACTCCTGTCCCTGCTTGAAGTATTTGGCTGTAGTTTTGTTTTAAACTGTAAAGACACTATTTTTACAAGCATTCTAGGAAAGATGGCTGGCTGTATCTGCATTCCTTCCAAAGGGAATGGGGTAGAGTATTTACACCCAAGGCAAAGGTGTTTCTTCTGATTATAACAATACAATAAAACAGCTATAATACCTGGAAGCTTTAGAATTCTGCCTTGTAACCATGCAGATGAATAGCTTCAACCTTTGCAAGAAATTGCAGTATGAATGTCTGTTTTATTCCACAGTTGTGTCTGAGCAGACTATTAATAGAATACTGATAAATGCTACAATAGCTATTCTTTTTCCTCCCCTTTTGCTTTTATGCTATCGTCAATACCTATCCTTCCCCTGGTGCCATCAGCTGATGCCTGTCTCATAACTCTTGGGTAACAGCATTAGGTGAAAAAGAAATTAAGTTCAAATAAAACTGCCAGGTAGAATCAACATTATGAGATTATGGACTGAATTGTTTTCTGAAGAGGCACATATATGCAGTGTTATGCCACTAATGACCTACAAAGAACTTACATATTAAAATTTAATTACTATAATATTATTTAAGAGTAGGGGAAAGATACTAAATCTGAATTTGTTTCTATTTCTAGGAGCTCTGCAATTTTTAATGGCAAGCAATAACTACATCTCCTCTGTACATTTCCTAGGGACTGTGTAGGTAGCACCACACATCCCACCATGTTCACACAAAACCAAAAGGTCTTGGTAAAATGTGCATGAGGCTGGTAGGGCATTTAACCAAGCCTTTGCCAATCTGTGCCATTCTTGGGCAGGTGGCTGCGTTGTTACAATTCTCTTGTTTGTGTTCATTATTGTGTAAGAAATCTAAAGAGATAGGAAACTGCCACTGTTGGTCCTGTGAGTAAAAAGAAATCAGTGAGATTATGGAGAACACACAGCATAAAGACTACACAAAAACTATGAAGAAACCAAAAAATCTGGACTTCTTGAAAATACTTGCAAGCCACGCAGCTAAAAATAAATGAGTATTTGATTACGATACCAGCAGCCTCAAATTATCAGTATAGCATGCAAAGGAGTGAAGTTGTTTACAATATAACAGCAGTGTTATCTGTGCTAATGTTTGTGTCACATATTCTAGAACCACAGTCAGATCCTTCATCTGGACTGCAACCACTGCTATTGCTGTCAGAAGCAACCAGCTCCTGAACTGGGTCTTTCAAGGAAGCCAAATAATGAAGTGCCATGGAGAACAAATATATTTTTTTCTCCCTGAAGCAATGTCTTCAGTGAGTTAGAGGAAACAGCTCTGTCCTAGAGAAGCCTCTAAGACTGTAACTGATGTTTCATCTGCTTTGAAAATCTGTATTTTCCAGAGTTCTCAGCCTATTAAGATTGAAGCAAAAATAACACATGTAAAAGAAACTAAGAGAAACAGAAATCTTTTTTTCTCATAGATGCCTAAATAAAGTTGGGAAGAATGAGAAACACCTAGATGTTTGTCCAATCTGAACACAATCCAAGCCAGCAACAAAAGGCTCTAGCACATCCACTGTTAAGAGTAGCAGTTCTACTGAGTAGTAAATATTTCTATTTTAAGATCACGGTGGCAAGTACTGTAGAAACATGCATGCATACATTTTAGGAATAGCTAGCAATTGTTCATGGCTGGAAAACTATTTTGGTAAAGATGAATAATCCTATAAAAATGCTTTCATAAAATCAACAAGGAAACAGCAAATGTAGTATCTGTGAAATGGGATAGTCATAGAAAATAAATTATGTGGTGTTTTCAGGAAAGCTGAGTCAGCTGTGGCTCTGATAGTTGGAAATCTGGACAACAACAGACACCAGAGGAAATCCTGAGTGTGTAGTCACCAAAAGAAAACTGCCTGAACTTCAGTGCACAAAGGAGTAGACTGGACCCTATCACTGTAGTTAAACAATATTATGAGACTAGGAAAAATAATTAGTATTGCTAATGGCTGAATGCCAATGAATGCAAAAAGTGTAGGAAATTATAAGGATGCAGTAATCATGGTGAAACAGAGATCAGAAGAAGAAAGGAGGTCTAAGTACATCTGAGAAGGCAGGTAAAATGGACAGAGGGTACCTCAAACAAAGGCTGATGGGAAAGAGGGACTGAAAAGATGCAGAAGAAACAAAAAGAAGTGGAAACCTTTATCAATAGACACATATTAGAGGATTTTAAAATATAACTTATTGTTTATAAAATGCAAGGATTTCTCTTCAGCTGGGTTTTTTGTGTACTTATCTGCAGTTTTAGAGACTGTCAGTTTTGGAGATTACATCTTATGCATATTAGTCTTCCAACATATTGAAACTTTTTTTGACCTTTCCCGAATAATAAGTGGTATTTTTATGTAAATTACTCTTCTTCAATCTTTGTTGTGATATCAAATATCTTAAATATTGGGCATGCTTCCCACAGCAGAACTATTTCAAAGAATGAACAAACTGAGAATAAATAAACATGGCTGGTAACTTTAATTATTTCTCCAAAACTGCATTTTAAATGCTTGAAAATTTGCAGTTTTCTCTCATAGAAACCAGAGAGACAGCACTTTTCATGTCTCATGGCCACTCCCATTGATATCTGCTCCAAGAAAAGGTGAAACATTCAGTTCTGCTAAGTCAGGCTGACAGATTTGACAAGACATAGTGGACCAGTGAAACTCTGAACTGAGGGCTCAGTGGCTAGGACATGGTTACTGTTCATACTCACTCTTTCCGGTCTGTGTTTCTAATTAACAGCATTTACCTGCCATAGCAAACCCTCACCTGGCATCTTCTTCACCTCTCCCTTTCATACTTCCCTTAAAACCCAAATATCTGAGATGTCTGACGATGGGAATGGATCAGAACAGATTTAAAGGTGTCTGCACAAGGAAGGTTAAGAGCTACAAATCCCTCCATACAGCTCTGCACTAAGCAGCAAAGAGCTGAATTAAATGCAATAGTAATTGAAGAGCTGAACTTTGAGATGCATCCCCTCCACTTGCTCTGCCTTTCCTGGTAATAGAGGTACTGCTCAAAAACATAAAGCCCAACTAGCTGGTATAAACTAACTTTACATAAGCAGTTATGACCTAAACAAAGTTTGAACAGTACATAGCCTCTGGGTACTCTTTTGAGTATATTTTGAGTTTAAATTTAGATTTTTATTGCCCTTGGAATGCTGAAATAAACGTTCAGTCCCACTGGTGCAACTCCAGGAAGAGACTATATTAAATTTCTCTGTTCATGAAGGTGTGTGCCTTCCCTCTATTCATTACCAGGCATGCAAGTCACATAATAAAGCTGAGCTGGTTTTATTCTCATCCAGTATGTACCTTCTTATGATTAACAGAATTCTGCAAGGGCAGTTCCCACTAGCAAGTGGTATCATGTAAGAGCTGAGCATCCCATCAGGGGTCTCTGGAGTTGAACAGACAGGTCTGACACACCCAGGGCCTACCAGGGAATGGTCACACAGCTTGCTCCTTACTCCTCTAGTGTGGGATAAATATCTTCTATTTCCCTGTTTCTGCAGAGCAACATTTAGAACTAACTCAAATCACATCAAACCAATCAGCTTACTAAGATGACATTGTGGAAACACAACAGCAAAATTAAGCATCTGAGGTTTCAAAAGGCAAACCTAGATGTTGCTGTGTAAGCTGGAAGTTAGGCAGATTCCTATAACCTGAAAATAGTCTTTGGGACACAGTGATGATAACCATGCTTATGGCAAATAAATTAAATGTGGTGTGTCTTTTGATGCAACTTATTATTTTGTTGATGTAATCCTACCAAAATCTCATTCAGTTCTGCTTTTCTTTCAAGCACAATGCCACGAGTTGTAGGTCCACATTGGTGGCAGAAAAAGTTCCATTTGTAGGAAATTTGACAGAGGTTATAGAAATCTCTTCCTGGTAAGAGCAGCTGTAGCTGGTATGAAATGCAGTGTTGAATGAAAGTAGAGCATGGAACATTTTATAATTGTCATTGTGCATTGGATTGTTTACTTTCCAAGGTGGTATAGAAGGAAATATTATGGTTTTAATCATGTTCATTAAAGCAGAAGAGAATTTGTGATCTAACCTCTAAGAGTAAGTTAAAAGAAGAATCTGTCATTTTGATGGCTCATTTAAGAGATTTATATTTTGTGGTGGTTTGTGGTTTTTTGGTTATTTAAAGACAGAGAGGAAGTTTGAGGAGAAAGCTGAGAGACTGTGTATTTTTAAACATTGTCTGAGCAATATAATAAAACTGTATTGTCAGTGTTCCTCTGATCCCCTTTACCCAGAGGAAAGTTTGTGGTTATTTCTTCTTTCTGCATACAACATAAACAAAAATTGCTTAACCTTCCCTTCCTCTTCAGCTCCTATTCACTTAAACTGGCCTAGATGGGCTTCTCTTTTGCTGGTTTGGGGGAGCTTCCTTCATCTTTTGCCTTGTTTTAGATATTTTCAAAGCTGTTGTTTTCCAAATAGCCTGCTACTTTGGATTCTGGCCCTTCCTCCTCTTCTACAGTATTTTGAAATTTAATTTTATATCCTTTACAGGGATTTTGATTACTTTTTAACCCCTACTGCTGCCTTTTCTTTATGATTTTATAGAGATTGATAACATTATGAATTACATTATACTATACAAAAATAAAGCTCACTCGAATTGAAACTTGCTGCCATTTTCTTCCAGTTTCTGAGACTCCCTATGAATTTATTTTAAAATCTCCTTTAATCCTCCTGCTGGACTGATGTTTCCTTTCAGAAAAGGAGAACACTGTTCCAGCTACAAGAAATGACATAGCATGAGGGAAATGAGGAAAAATATGTCCTGAGTCATGAAAGCAAAGAAGAAATACAGGTGAAACAGACTTGAGAGAGGATTAAAATCCACAAACTGGAAGGGACAGAAAAGTAGGATGGAGCTCTAATTGAAAGGAATAGAGGACTGACTTTACATAAGAACTAGACAGATCAAGGAGGGAGAACTTGACTAAGGGAGAGCTGAACTAGCAGACACCTCTCACCTTTTAGCTCCCTTCATTATCCTCCCCCTCTCCCCAGGGAGAGCTGGGAGCCCTCCTGACAAACTTTTCCTGGCCACAGTCAATGCTGGAGCTCAAAAGCAAAGCATTCAGGACAGGAGCTGCTCTCAGGGGGCCACAGAAGCACTGCCAGGGTGCAGTGATGGACCTGCCCTTCTTCCAAGTGTGGGATGAATATCTGGGCTCCAAGGAACACAAGTCAGTTCCTGTTCCCACAGCAAGAAAAGGGAAGATCTGTATCTAAGGTCTGTAAGTAAGTGCATTTTGTGAATAAGTGGTTGCCTTCTTTCCTGCTGCTGTGGATGTCTGACTGCTGTGGAGGCAAAGCCCACTGCTAAGAGCTGCCTGTGTCTGTCAGCAATGAGAACACCTCAGACAGGCACAGACACCAGGGATGCCAGGGACACCAGGGACCCCACGCTGCTGCACGGGAGCACCAAGTGACCCCACTCTGGGCTGGCTCCCTTCTGGCCCACTGCAGGGGCACTCTGGGGGTTTCTCTCTTCCTAAGCTTCTTTCTACTCCTAAACACTGTTTTGGAGGATCTGTGTTTACAGAAACAAAAGCACTCTGCACTCCTCAAAAGGAGGCTGCAGTTAAAGCAGAGCCCCCAGTTACACACTGCTGAATTTACCACTCTTGACCACTCCAGTGTGAGCCATCAGCACTGGAAATGACAGCTGTGCCAACTCAAAAAGCTGAAAAGGGCATAATTTTCTTCAATTATTCCCACAGAATGCACAACTGGAGTTTAAAAAACCACGATCTTTTAACATTCACCCTTCTGAATAAGATGTTAAAATGTAAATCCCTCTGAGCATCACGGCTATACTTCAAAGATGAGTCCAGCAATAAAAAAAGATTTTGTATGGATAACTGATAACATTTTCTACTAGGTGGAGAGAAAAAAAAAAAAAAAAAAAAGAGATACCCCAAGCTATGACAAGTTTGCTGTGTAGGTGATATATGGTAGTAATTGACATCCTAACAATAGGAGACTATAAAGATACCTTGAAATTATTTTCTTTTCTATTTCTTCCCTATCTGCTTTTCCTCCTCCATTTCTTCAGCAAGGCAGATCTACCAGCAAGACAATTTAATCTTCCAGGGATAAAGAAAGGCTTCCTTGTCTAAGAAAAATAAAAACTTCTACTGGTCAAGGACAGAAAGCCCAAGAGAAGGAATTATCTCCTGACAGTGAGCTATGTTTTTTTATCTCTAGAAACGGAAGCAGCAGTATTCTGGAAGAAATAACATTGATTTAGCTGGAATGTAAGGAAGACATCTTCTGCTTGATGTATGTAGCCTTCTGGACAAGGGTAGGACAATAGCTTGTATCCCCTGAACAAAATACCTCCTACTGTGTTTTTGCTAGCATTTAGTGAGAAGAATTTTATTCCCTTATAACATTTAACTCTGAACTGTGAGAAACTTCATGCTCAGTCATGAACCTGAATGGATACTTATTTAATGAGCTTCCAATAGGATAATTCTGCTGGGCTCTTCTGCCATGCATAACTGGGAGAGGGAAGAGTCATTGTTCCATCCAGTATGGAACAAAGTAAACCCCACCAGCCAAAGACACCAGTGTAATTTACCTCCTTGGCAAAACAGACAAAGAAACCAAACCTTAGTTGTTGTATAACTCTGATATAGAGCGACTCTTCCCATGATTTTTGCTACTGCACCTCATAACATAGCAGTATTCCAGTCAGGTTCAACAATATTTACTAAAGCAAATTATTAGTCAAAGTAACAAACTTGCTCACTTGGGCTCATATGTAAACACAGAACAAGGCTCCACATCTGTCTTCATGAACATACTTTTGCCATCCACCTTAAAAGTAGCTGACTGTTGCTTGTGATTCCTTCTAAAGGAATGTTCCCTTTTTCAAAAGGCCACTTTTATCTGTTGGCTTAAATATAAAACACCTCTTGTACTTCTATTATCTAGCTGAAGGCATACAGAGCTGGCAAGCTTATGCTTAATCAGGAAGCACCTTGTTGCTTTCAACTCCATGGACACACTTTCAACTTAAATGTTTTGCAAAATGGCAGGCTCCTCAACAGAGTAACTAGAGATATCAGTATCCATCTCCATCCTTTCCTGGGGAGCAAGTCAGAGATGGGGGGAGCCAATACTTCAGCCAGAATGAACATATTACTGGTTTCCAGCAGAGATCCTAATACTGAATATCAACAGGGTTCTTCTAAACAAGAAAAAGAAATTAAGATAGAAAAGGAAAAGCACAGCATGAAAAACCTACAAAGGTAGTGGAGAAAGCTGGAAAGGGCTACTCAAGACAAGATTATTTTAAGTTAATCTCAGAGATGACAGGAAGTCGATACATAAAGAGGCAGGCACAAACTGAGTTAGCACAGCCAAGAGGCTCTCCTCCTGATTGGCAAGGCTGAAGTATTGGGCCTTCTGAGAAGTAAGATTACTAAACCAGTTAAAACTGAGAAGATGCACAACTCATGGAGGAAACACAGCAAATGAGCAACTTCAACAGAAGGAATACACAAAAAAAGTCTCAGATATAAAGGATTAAAAGATATAAAAAACATTAAAAAATATATTAAAATATGTAAAGGATTGTTGCACATTACTGATGTTGTGGACATAAACTGCTGTGGCAAAGGGTTTAAAACTCTGCTACACCTGGTGACATGTGGCCAGGGCTTACCTTGCCTGCCCACAAGTGCTTAGTGCTTCCCACCATGTAACAGTCCCTCTGCTTCAAGCATGCAGAAATGTTTCCATGCTGTACAGATGCAGGAGGGAGCATCTCACCACCCTCCTCTGCCCCTGAGAACAGGGTTAGTGCCACCTGGCCACAGTGGAACAGGAGGGAAATTTCCATAAACTGCAGAGGTAAAGGGCTGAGTGAAAAGCCTCTGAGTCAGACAGAAGCTCGCTCAGCTGCACAGTGTACAGCAGCCTTTGTGCAGAAACATTCATTAGACACCAGTGTAGATACAGTAAGACAGAGACATAGTGTGATGTGATATGCTGTCACCATTAAGGAAGGATGTGACAGATACATTTGGAAAATATAAAATATATTCACACAGCTTCAAATTGAGAGAATACACATGAAGCCAACCTGAATGAACAGCCCTGCCCTTCTCTGGAATGTGCTGACATTGATAGCACTGCTCAGACCAGCTCCTAATTATATCAATTTATAAGCCATACTCCAATGTTGTATTTGCAACACCTTCAGCTTTGCTGAAAGCACAATACAGTAACGGAACATTAAAAACATTAAACTAAAATTACCATTCTACAGTTGATTTCTGATTATATAGGACTCATCTTCCCAGCTGCTGAAGCATAACCAAAGGGATTTGGCTGCGTTTCCATGTTCTGAGCATAAAGCAGTCATGACCAAACCTGTGGGTTCTGACCTGCTGGCCTAGAGAACTGCAGCTTCAGTTTGTCTGGTGTCAGGAGCCAACACTACCTTCACTATCACCATCTCAGCCACAAAGACACAGAACAGTCAGAAACAAAAACTGTGTTTGTCCTTGATATCGTGTTCCCCATATTTTTGTGAGCACTTCACTCATTCTGTATGAAAACAACTTCAGAGCAGTTCAGCTATTTCCTTTCCCACACAGGACAAGTATTCAAATCTTCAGTACCATCTGAAAGACTGCTAATAAACAGAGGAGAGGTGGTTACTTCCTAAAACCATTGACAGTTTCAAGAGAAAATAGTAACAGATACTATTTAAACAAATACTTTACTTGATATATTAAATATCAATGCTTTTTTAATGGATTTTAATTTTTTTTCATCTTTAAAATATATAAATATTTTACAGAGGAAAATTTGTCATGGGACTAAAACGGGTTATGCACCTAAAACCCTACACTGACAGAAATTTACATGACAATCACCAGAAAACACTGGACTGCTCAGTGACATTCTAGTTATTTAAAACAAACAAACAATCCTATCCTAGGCATCATTGGACAACAGCATCATTTCACCACGTGTTTCACAACTGAAACTATTGAATATCTCAACAGTTATCCAGAAGACTCACATGATCTTGAAAACATGGCCAAAGAATTCAGTTGTGTTATCTAAGGGTCCATGAAAATACTAAAATGAAATGTGAGGAGAAGAAGAAATACAAATGTATTTCTTAAAAATTCTGGTCATCCAAATAATCTTTGTCTCATGCAAGTGTGTCTACTGCTTGCAACAATTCAGGAAATGGGACTGGGATATATTTCTGTGACAGCAGTTTCCTGAATTCTGCCATAATATCCCACGGGCAGAATAAGTTGCAAGAATCTGCACTGCAACACAGCTATGCAAATTTATGTCAGCAGAAAAAACTCATTTAATGACCCACTGGAATTAAAACCATATCTTCAAAATGGAGCCCTAGCATCTCTACTTAAAAAAAGATCCTCCTCTTCCTGCTATAGAGGAAAGCTGATTTTTCTCTCAATGCATTTGCTTCAGAGTGCTTTCTTGTCAATAAAGTCCTTTCACTATGCATATTGGGAAAATAGATATGACTTTCACAGGTCAGAATGTACTTCAAGACAGTGACATCTTAGTACAGGAAAAAAAATTGACTCCAAGTTTGGTCAGAGCTGTGCAATTGTTCATGTATGTGATAGGCTAAATGCAAAGCTGGTAGGTTTACATATAATAATGGTGGTTAATTCCCAGCAGAGCTCTCATTTAGCTTAATCAAGCCACAACAGGGACCTGGGAATACTGCAGGAAACTCAGTGAAGGTCTCTGCTCAATGCAGCACTGCAAGAGGCTGGCCACACAACAAAGTGCACAGCTACAGGAGTTAGAATTTCTGCTGTGGATATAATAACTGCTGAGCCTCCTCTCACTCTTCTGGATAGAGCTGGTCCTGCCATTTCAAAGGAGGTGTTTCAAAACTGGAGGCTGCAATCGTCTGGGTTGTGTGAACAATTGAGCCTTTGGAAAGGCTCTTCGAAGACTGAAATAGTGAGATTAATCACTCAGAAGACAGCAAAGGAACAATAAAACTAGATTAAAAAGAGAGACATCAGAAGCCTGTCTTTCCCCACACCTCAACAGACAGAATTGTAGGGAAATTCAGCTACATTGTCAGCCAGGAGACACATAACCGAAAGCAAAGAAATTATAAAATTCAAAAGGAATTATGAAGCCATGCCAATCAATAATTTTAAAACATGATTCAATGTATGCTGAAAAATCTGGGTACAATCAAAGTAAGAAAGGTAATGGACCCATGAAATCTCAAGTCCTGTGGACCAGATTTTAACAATTACAAGACCAGGAACAGTACCACATGCATGGCAAAGAACAAAACACTTCTCCACTCTTTCAGTGGAAATGGTATTTATCAGACCAACAAATCAGGAAGTCTAACCAATATCCTGAAGAGTTATAAAAGAAATTTTGATGGAAAGAACTGTAGAGTGATCAGGATGACATATTCATAACTTTTTTTTTAAGCCTCAGCATTTTTATTTCATAACAGAAAGAAATATTGACCTGTTTTGGTGACAGCAATACCAAAACCAGCTGTCAAGCAATTAGTGGCATGGGGATTTTATCAACAGAAAAGGTTCAGGACTATGTTAATTTCCACTAAGATATTTACATTTTTAAAGGTGTTGTTACTACTGGTAAAATTGAAAAACACTGTCAGTATAGAAGCAGCTCAAGGAGGATGGCCCTGACTTGAATGACCCTGAAGCCCAAGACACTGAAAGCACATTAGAATTTATTAGCATGAAATCCAACAATGCAGTGAGAATTTCCACTACAAGCTGGATGACTATTAACTGCAAACAAAGCAGGAGTCCTCCCGTGAACCTTTAGTCCTTGAATAACTGTTGTGTAGACAAAAAAAACCCAAACAAACCCTGGAAATATAACTGCAGCTGAAGCACTGATACTTCTTTGAATATACTGCATGCAACATAAATTACAAATGTGAATGACAATTATTCACATCTTTTGTCTTCATTTTGCTCAAACTCTTCCAACATCTCTTTCTTGGGTCTTCTTTTTTCTTAGCATAGCAGAATTAGCAGAATTAGCAGAATTACTTATTTCTTAGCTTAGCAGAATTTCAGTCAATTAGAATGCCACCAACACCAAGAGTGCCATGAGCAGCTGCATGAAGACTCATGACTAAGCCTGAACCCATCTTTGTGAGTGATGTAGGCACAAGGGGCAGGAGACCCTTGGGTATATTCTTCAAATCTATGTGCTCATGCAATGTTAGACCCATTCTCCAATAGCTCCACAATTCTCTCCCGAAATAAAATTTCACAAACAGTTTTTTTAGAATCCCAGATATGTCCTGAATTCAGAACAACTGTTTCACTGCAGGAATCCCATACTGGAAGAATCTAAGCGCTACTGGTGAAATGGGACATGGCTCATTACCACATCTCCCCAGCTGTATAAAGGTGCAGAAAGGCAGTGGCATTATCTTGTCCAACAAAAGTTGTCCTGGGTGAGAGCAAGAATGTTCTGCACCCAGATGTGCACAGCTGCTCACACTGGGATCAACACTGCTTTTGACTTTGGACCACCAAAGGTTCCACCAGGAACCCCACTGCCTTGTATCCTAGGAATACACTGTAGAAAGGAAAGAAGGAGGTACCAGTGGAAGGGGAAGTGCACCCAGAGCAGGCATCACCGCCTCCAGCCCTCACTAGATTTTCAGCAGGTGCCTCAAGGCACTGATTACTGCCAGCCCTGCCTGAGTCCTCTCTTCCCATGTAAGGCATGCAACTTGTTTCACTCTCCCAAAAACCACAAGGCCTCTTTTCTTTTTGGGCAAGCAAAAGCAGAGGCCTTTTAGCAGCCCTTAGCTGGCAGAATGCACATCACACTTCACCCACTGACCCGGTCTGACGTGGAAACTGAAACAACTCCACAAGTGTGTGTGTATGTCCCACCCGGGATTTCTGCTTTACAGGGGTTTCCTCAGAACCTGAGCCTTCCCGCTCTCCCTCTTCACATCCCACCGGAGATGCCTCCAGCAAAACCCTGATCCCTCCCCTCCCGGGCCAACTTTCCTTTTTTAGAGGAAAGGACACCCTCAGAGGTCACCCTCAGGAACACAGAGACCAGATGGGGTACGCAAGCCGCTTCCAACTTCCTCACTCCCAGTCCTCACAGTACTCTCACAGCCCCCTCCCTGCCTCTAAAATCCCAGCCCGCTCCTCTCCCCGTACCTGTTGCAGCCCTTCGCACGGCTGCAGCCGGGGCTCTCCACACTCGCCGGTCTCCGTCTCCAGCTCGCAGGAAGGATGCGGGCAAGGCGCTCGCTGCCGGGGGCGGGATGCCGCTGCCGGAGCCGGGCGAGCCGC